>JASDQU010108297.1:104456-116863 GCA_032191745.1 Picea mariana
ATGTTCATAGCATATACATAATCACGCCCGAGAAGCATATTAAAATCTAACAGACCTTGCACCACTATAACATTGACAAGGACAATCTTCCCACCTGACGAGATAGGTAACTGAGGAAGAACCCCCAAATATTCACTAGGGCATCTTTCAAAAGTCAACAACTCATGTGAAGCAGACACAAGCTTGGGAGATCCCAAGACTTTTCAAACCAAGGAGGATAAAATACTTATAGAGGCTCCTTCATCCACAATACATCGATAAATGTTTATTGAATTAACTTCAACCCTTATTTGAAAAGGTGTAGAAGAAGGAAGACGAGGCTCAGCAAGGTCATTCCTGTTATCACACTAAGTTGCCTTGGGTGTTTTAGTTTGTTTTCATTTTTCCTAAGCCTTAGATTTTAATTTTTTAAGTTTCACCCCTTTTAAAGTTATGTTTGTTAGGACCCCTTTGATAAAGAAAGTGTTGAGCCATAGCTTATGTTTTGATCCTCATTTGATTTTTGGACTTAAAACCGTTTTTTTTCATGACTTAAGATTTGGTCTCCTTCATGATTTGTCACTAGGACCTATCCTTCCCACAACTAGACTGATTTGACACACCATTTTCCTTAATCGTGACCTTGTAGACATGCCTTGCTATCCTTGCTTACCTGTCCAATAATTTTTTGAAATGGAGGGCTGCCCACTCATCAGGCGTTTTCGTAGCACCTTTCTCATTCATCATGTTTCCACCATGAGTTATGATTACAATGACTGATATCATATCCCTTGTTTTCAGCGCCAGGAGTTGGTTAAAAAGATACCTTCAAGATCTCGTATTTATGAGCCCTGATAACGGTTTGTGATTTTGAAAAATGCAAGAGTTTTGCACTGCACAAACTCACAGTTCTAACCAGGCGACAGTAGTGCTATGAGATCCGATGCTGAGGTAGATTCGGAGACGGGATGTTCATGACTTTGTCCTAAAATATCACTAAAGCTTCAAACAGGTGTTTATTCCACAGGTATCCCATGTTTCCTCCTCTGCACATATATTTTCACAGAGAATTAGCGCTCAGAGTTTGGATTATCTTCGCATCATCTTAGCGCTCAGAGTTTGAATTAGCGCTCAGAGCTTGAATTTTCACAGAGACTTTTCTTCACATTATCTTATCCTTGTCTCCTCTCATTTCAAACCTATGAACCTCACTACTTGTATGTCAAAGTCTGATACATCTACCCACCATAGCTACTGAGCTCAAAGCATCTAAACAGTCTATCCTCTGCATACGCATTGCGCTACCTAAAGACGTTGCTTAATTACACTGTGTCTCCCCTGCTTCCTTTGACATTTGAGTTGAGCATTTTTTACCCAGCTTCAAAAGGCCAATTACAAAGTACCCTCTCATTGTACAAGTTTTCAATACCTACACAAATATAAGGGAGGGATTTCCACAACCAAGTCTTAGCTTATTAGTACCAATCTGGTTTAAAGGGGTAGCTTTGTCCATTTAAAGCTCAACTTTAGGTCCTCCTGGTCATTACTACCCCATAAGCCACAAGAAGC
Source organism: Picea mariana (assembly GCA_032191745.1). Lineage (NCBI taxonomy): Eukaryota > Viridiplantae > Streptophyta > Pinopsida > Pinales > Pinaceae > Picea > Picea mariana. The sequence goes on from JASDQU010108297.1 coordinate 106,005, forward strand.
TCTCATTCTAAGTTATGGAGACTCCTCATATGAAGAAGACACACAAGGGGGGCAAGGTAGTTAGGACTGAACCTATGGATATGCATCCTTTTGATACAGAGCCCAGGGAAAGAGAGGTTTTTCAAAGAGTGGGATGCCTCTCTTTCTGCCAGAATATGCAAAGAGGCCATCCTAAGGTGACAAGGCAGTTTTCCTTACATTCGGATGGCAGGGGAACCAAGGGGATTTAGAATTCGAAGTGAATGAGGCTTCTATATCAGTTGCAACAGGAATCCCTAGCACAAGTGAGAAATGGTTTAAAGTTATGGATTTGAATGCAGCCTATGACAAATATTTCCTTAAGCTTGAACATCAAGCCAAGAATTTGTCTAAAGGTGTGCCAAGGAATCAGTTGATTGAGCAGTTTGACAGGATATTGAATATCATCCAGAGATACTTTACATGTGAAGGGAGGTTTAACACATTGTACCAATACCATATAAGTCTTCTGCTTCATTTTACTAGTAAAATTGAAATGAATATTCCTTACTATTTGTTAAGAAGCATAGGTAAGATGTTAGATAGGATTCAATCCAAGTCTAAGGATGTAGATACTATCATTTTCCACTCTGGATTGATTAGAATGCTAGTCTCTGAAGAATTGGGTAAGAAATATATCTCGTGGGAACATTTTGTTGTTGCTTCCGACTTCAAGTTGGATATAACAACCACTCCTCAATCACAGAATGCAAGCCCTTTACCATCCACCAGTGTTTCTAAAACAAGTACCAACAAGAAGAGAAAGGGAAGAGTCCTTCTACTACTAAAACTGCAGCAAAGAAAGGGAAGAAGCTACACTTCTCCTCTTCTCCTCCAGCAGCCAATACCAAGGGAAGAAAACCTTTCAAAAAATCATATGTTCCTAAAGAGGTTTTTAAAGAACATTCCCTACCATAAACTCTTGTACAAAATAAGAAGGGTAAAGGCATTGAAAAGTCTGTGGAAAGGAAACAAGAAATCCCTGTGCAAAATAAGAAAGATAAAAGAAAAGGTGTCAAGAAGCCTGATGAGACAGACAAGGAAATTCCTATGCAGCAGGAAGAGGAGACCAAGGAAAATCCTATTGAGACTGTGCCTATCACTACTTCACCTGACGGTCAGACATTCAAAAGATTAATCAGGCAACTTCAAAATTCTAGGAAAGAGGTGGCTCAGTTGAAAACATAAGCCATGTCTGACAGAGCGAAGATGGACGAGCTCATGGATGGCTATAGTCACATCCTTGACCTGGCAAGGTTTGCAGCAAGAAAGGCCCATCCCATTCATAGGCAGCTCCAAAACCTTTATAGGCAGAACAGAGGCTTTCAGTCTCAGAAAAGGAAGCTCAAGGCAGAGTTGCAGCATTTTCAGGATGAAGTAGCTCAAAGAAACTTGAAGGTATTGGTTGAAGCTGCTATTGAAAAAGAGACACCATCAGTCAAGGAGAGAATAGCTCTACTGAATAAGCCTGGCATTTCTAAAAGGAAGAAGTCTGTTGTGCCAAATGAAGATCCTCCTTCTACAAGAAAGAGTGTGAGGTTAAGTGTCAGGGTAACGAAATAGATGGTGAAAGGTGAGCCCCATTTTTTAGGATGGTTCCTTTTTGTGAGGATAAGTTGTTATTGAAATATTGCCTCTGCCACCTATACAGGATTCTAAGTGTTTGTTGTTCAAAGTTTTGAACTTTTTGTGAAGAACTAACTCCTTCAGTAGTAAGAATACAGACATTCCATAGCGCTATGGCGCTACGGAATAGTCTATTTTTGTGTTCCACTAGCGTGCTACCTACAGTGTTACCAAATCACCTAAAGATAATGGGGTTGATACTACTCAAAGTTAATACATTCTCTGCACATGTTCAAGCCGGAGGTGCTACGTTTTCGACAGCGCTACGTAAAATTTGCACAGAGACCCATAGTGGCACTACTGAAATTCACTACCTAATATCTGGCAGAGACGAAATTTGCACAGAAGACACACCAAAGTGGCACTACTGAAATTCACTACCTAATATCTCGTAGAGGCCAAAGTTTGCACAAGGGATAGGAAGGTTTGTCGCTACCTTTCCTACTTGTCTAGTTTTGTAGTGCGCTACAGAAGTTTACACATATTGGTGAAGGCACTATAAAGTGTGCTACTCAGAGTGCTACCCAAAGAGGCTACCAACAGACACCAAGGATCCAGGAGGGTCAAGATAAAAAAAAATTGGATAGCTGATGATGGAGAAGATTGCAGAAATAGCAGTTAGTAGCATGATGACAGCCACATGCTCCTGAAGGACACATGGAAAACAAGAAGTTATGCAGCAAAGAGGGATCAAGTTAGTTTGAAGATCAATTGGATTATTCACCAACACTTTCCTATTTTATATCATAGGTTGTTAGTCAAGTTGTTAGATGCAATAAATTATCAGATATTTTCATGGGAAGGAGGCCAGCTCGTCCCTCTAGATGTTGCCTCTCTTTTGTTATAAATAGATAGATGAAATGCTTTAGGAGGTTCGAATGGTTGAGAAGGGCTCCCTTATATTGTAATATTTTGATGAAGTTATTGTGAACTAGTGATGTACTTGATTTGAGATATCTTGGTTAATAGAAACCAACTTCTCTTTGAAGCTTATTTTCTTCTGATGTTGAAGTGTTCATGCTTTGAATGGTTCACAAGAATGGTTGTGGTGATATTATGATGTATGTTTGATTATTATATTATCATGATGTTTCTTTAGTGTCCTTAAGTTATGAACTCAAGAAGATCTTGTGTTAAGAGTCTTTCTTCCTTAACTTGTTTGCAGATCTAATGTTTACAACAACCTCTACATTCCTCTCACTGAAGTCTTCCCTCTGTTCATACTTACTCCCACTTACTGATTGAAGTTAGCCAATACCTTGATTGCTCGTGCATACTAGCCCTGATTTCTAAGTTAGAACATTATCATATTGAGGCTTATCCATTTGACCCCTCATAACTCTTTTACATACACATATAACCTGATGGGTACTAGGCTTGCCTTCCATGCAATCTGAAGGTGATCTAGTGCTAACATTCTTGGCGTTGTTGTCAGGGAATGCTTTGAAGATATTTCCCTTGGATTAAACAACACAACTTACTAGTTCTAAAGGTGCATTATAACTTAGTATCTCGAAGATTGCAGCTTGCACCCGGTGACTCCATTGTTTCAACTCTGGTGCCTAAAAACAGACATACGAGATCAAATCCACAACTACCTTTGGTTCCACCTGAGGCTAACCTAGAGAAGATAAATAAGAAGGGAAAAGTGTCTCAAAAAAAAATTCTGCTACTGCTACAAGTGCTTCTGGTCAGTTGCCTAATTCCATTCTTTATACTCCAGTTGTTATATCAAGTAAGCTTTCTTTACCGTCTACTGAAGTATCTAAGAAACTTGATTTTGAATAATTTCCTATCGAATACTCCTCCATTGAAACTGATTTGAAAGAAGAAAGCATCGACATTCTTTTTTCCCCTGACATTGAAAAGTGTTTCAGTATTGATAGTCTTGAAGATTTCCCTACTTTAGGCCTTACTACCCTCCTTATGTTAAAATTTTTGTTGCCAAAGGGAAAGGAACCTTATCTCCTTTACAAAATTTACAATCTTCTTCCAAGACTCATCCTTCTGCTATGAAAATTGAAACCCCCTCGTCATACTTTCCTTCTCCTCCTAATCTTCACACAGTCAAGTCCCCTTCTCCTCCTAATCTTCACACAGTCAAGTCCCCTTCTCCTCCTAATCTTCACACAGTCAAGTCCCCTTCTCCTCCTTTTTCACCAAGAATTCAAAACCAAATGGAATTTTTTAACCACCCTACAAATAGGATGGATTCCATAGTGGTTGTGAGATATGCCCCTCTTGTCTTACCCCAGCTCGTGAATGCCCTCCCTCCTGGATATTATTTGAAATACATGCCCAAGTTTACGGGAGAAGAAGGTGTAACTGTTGAGGAACATCTTGTTGCATTCTACAGCTATGCATATAATCAAAACATTGAAAATGAGGATGTGTGGATGAGGGTTTTCGTCCAAAGCCTTTTTGGTGAGGCTAGGAAGTGGTTTAGGGTTCTGGCCCCTGGATCCATTAATGGAATTGAGGCATTAGATATTGCATTTTTGAGACATTAAGGAGACAAAAAAGATTTTTTGTATTATATCATAGAATTTGGATCTTTAAGGAGGAAAGAGGGAGAGTATATCTCTAACTTTTATAAAATATTCAATAAAATGTACAATAAGATTCTTGATGAGATAAAACCCACAGAAACCTCTGCAAAAATTACTTATGCAAGTGCCTTCGACCCTGAGTTTTGCCTTCTACTGAGAGAAAGAAGATCACCTTCCTTAGTTCATATGAAAGATGTTTTCTTGGAGGTAGAATCCAATATAGTTGCATCAAATAAGCTCAGGGGGGAGTCTGATAGGGATAGGAGAAAAAAAAGAGTTGAAGCTTCCACTTCTGACTCCCCTATTGTCCATTCTCAAGTAGATGAGCTAACCAAATTAGTAAAATCCCTTTCTACTGAGATTGAGAAGTTAACATCTGAAGGGAGACAGACATATAGAAATGCTCAAAACACTGACAATAGAGGTAACTTCAGAAGGCCCAACAATGCTCTTCAGATCCTTCCAAGAGAACCTAGAAATAGAGACAGAGATGACCAAAGGATACAAATTCATTTACAGAACAATCTTGTTTCTGATGAAGAAGGAGAGGAAGAAGAAGTTGATCCTGAGATTCATTGATTGGGTGACACATCACCATCCCCTCACTTGACTCAATGTTCATATGAAAAATCATTGATGGACATTCAATCAATGAATTAAGTAAGGGAGGGAAAGCAGAGGAAAGTCCTAGATATAATCTGAGATCCAAAAAGAATGAGGAAAAGACTGATGCTTCTGACCAACCAGCCCAAAAGAAAGAATCTGCCAAAGCTGTGACGGTTGGTAGCACAGAAAAAGAAAGTCAAAACCCCAGAATATTGATCAGAAATCCCACTCTTGAGGCTAAAGAAATCTTGAAATCGTCAACTCCTTTCAGTTTTGAAAATGAGATCCAAAAAATCAAGATTCCTATACCTTTTTTGGAACTGATAAAAAATGAAGAATTCAAAAATTGCCTATCTAAAATGCTATAGCCTAAAACTGCTCCAAGTGCCACTGATGCAGTAAATCTGCAAGATGAAAATCCAGCAGTTATTTTAGGCCCTTTGGTAGAAGACAGAGATGATTCATCCCCACCCTTCTATACTTCATTAAATATACAGGATAAGGTGTTGCATAATTTTTTTATGGATTTAGGGGCATCCCACAACCTCATGCACAAAATTTTTATGGATGAACTTGGATTAGAAGTCACAAAGACCTATCATGATTTATATTCTTTTAAATATAGGAAAGTAAAATGCCTGGGGGTCATCAAGAATCTGGTTGTGACTTTATTTCAGCTTCCCATGAAAGGTGTACTTATAGATGTTGTGGTAGCTGATGTTCCCCCCAAGTTTGGCATGCTTTTGTCATGATCCTAGATAAAAAAGACTTGGAGGAACCTTGCAAATGAACCTTTCATATGCAACCATTCATGTGTTTGGGGGGAGCATAAAAGACTTTACATTGAAGCTCATTTGGCTTACATTATTAGTGATGAAGCAAACCTCACTAATCATATTGTTTTTTCTCTTGATACCAATTTGGGATCCAGCGTTTTGCAGCTCACTGATGCTCCTGAAACTCCTCTTGAAATCAGAAAATAGTCTATTACCTTATGTGAGGAGCCTCCTCTAACCACCTTTGTTTGGAATATGTTCTTTGATGGAGCCTCTTCTAAGGAAGGTGTTGGTGTTGGAGTGGTCTTTGTCTCGCCAACTCAAGAGACCATATCTTTGTCATACAAACTAGAATTTGAAACTACTAATAATGCGGCAGAGTATGAAGCTCTTGTCTTGAGCTTGAGAGCTACAAAAGACATGGGGATTAAAAAGATATTAGTATTTGGAGATGTTGAATTGATATTCCATAAAACCAAAAATCTTTGTCAAACTAAGCATCCTAGGCTTAGATCTTATAGGAATGAAGTATGGGACCTAGTGGAGAATGTTTTCTCTGAATTTAACATCTCATTTATTCCACGAGAAGAGAATTATGTGGCTAATTCTTTGGCTATATGAGAAAGCAATTTCAGGGTACCTTTACCACCTAAACTCGAGTATGATGTAGAAGTCAAATACAGGGCTTCTATACCGGACAATGTAAAATATTGGAAGGTGTTTGAGGATGATCTTGAACTTAAAAAATTCCTTGAGTCTGTTGATGAGTTTGTTGCATTACACATTGATCAGGATCATGAATCTGAAATTAATCCTCATGCTGATGTTTTCCTTAATAAAATTGCTAATCATCATATTGTGCAGCTACCTAGCAACCACATTCCAAAAGGACTAGTTCCTTTGGAAATATTGTTCGATGGAAATGATGTGGCAGTAAAGGGGAAAGTGTCCACCGATGATGTTGATATAACTGAGTGCAATGTGGGTACAGAAAAAGATCCAAAATATGTCAAGTTGTCAAGCAACCTATCAAGAGAGAAGAGGGCAGAATATACCGAGTTGTTGAAGGAATTTGATGATGTATTCGCTTGGACTTATGAAGATCTCAATACGTATGATACAAGCATTATAGAGCACAAGATTCCATTAAAAGAAGACACCAAACCATTCAAGAAAAAGTTGAGGCAAAACAATCCTATGTTGCTTCCTATCATGGAGAAAGAGGTAAAAAAGCTTTTAGATGCAAAAATTATCATTCCTTTGAGGTTTTCTAAATGGGTGGCCAATTTGGTCCCAGTAAGAAAAAATAATGGAGAAATCAAACATTGCGTTGATTTTCGAAATATGAATAGAAGCTCTAAAAAATATAATTACCCTTTGCCCAAGATGGAACACATATTACAGAGGGTGACATGAGCAGCCATGATGTCTATGGTTGATGGTTTTTATGGATACAGTCAGGTCTCTGTTTTTCCAGAAGATAGAGAGAAGACAGCCTTTACCACTCCTTGGGGTACATTCATGTACGTCAAGATGCCCTTTGGTTTGATGAACGCAGGGGTGACCTTTTAGTGAGCTATGGACATAGAATTTATTGGAGAGAAGGAAAAGTTTGTTGTTATCTATTTAGATGACATAACAGTGTTCTCTCAATCTGATAAAGAGCATTGTGAACATTTAAGAAAGGTTTACTTAAAATGCAGAAAATTTGGTCTCTCATTGAATCCGAAAAAAATCATTGTTTTCCATGAAAGAGGGAAAATTATTAGGGCATATTTTGTCAGCTGAAGGGGTAAGGATTGATTCCAGAAGGGTTGAAGCTATACAAACATTGTCACTTCCTAGATCCAAAAAGGAGGTCTAATCTTTTCTGGTAAAAATTAGTTTTTTGAGAAGGTTTGTGTCAAACTTTGCTAAGTTGGTTAAGTATATCACAACCGTGATGAGGAAAGGTAATGAAATCAAATGGGCTGCTAAGTCCCGTAATTCTTTTGATCGGATAAAGAAATATTTGACTGAAGCCTCAGTTCTTCTCAACCCAGACTACTCCAAATATTTTCTTATTTTTTCTTTCGCTTATCTTGATAGAGTAGTTGTTGTTTTATTGTAGAAGAACGTTGAAGGCTTAGAGCACCCCATTGCGTTTTTCAGCAGGGCATTGAGAGATGTTGAGTTAAAATATGACATCATGGATAAGAAAGCATATGAATTGGTTAAAGCTCTCAAGTCCTTCAGATTTTATGTGCTACATTCAATATTCACTTCGTATGTTCCATCAGTTGTTGTAAAGGAAATTCTTATCCAGCCTGATATAGACGGAAAAAGGAGCAAGTGGATTGCTAAAATCCTTGAATTTGATTTGGAAATTAAGCCTACCAAATTGGTTAAAGGCTAGGTTTTAGCCAAGTTGTTGGCTGAATCAAATTGCTCAGCATTGGGGGTAAACTTCATCAGCTCATGTTCAGAAAATCAGTAGGCTGAATTAACTAACAAAGGTTCTCAAGTCACCCCTACATTGGCAGATTGTAGCTAGTACAAGGTCATTATATTTTTCCTACAGAATTTACAGCCTCAAGATGGTATGGAAAAGAACAAGGTGAGAGCCTTAAAACTCAAATCAATAAAGTACTACCTTGTTGATCAATTTTTGTATTGGAAAGACCCATTAGGAGTGCTTTTGAGGTGCCTAGACCCACAAGAAGCCCAAAAGATTATGTCTGATTTTCATGATAGTTTGTGTGGGGGGCATCATTTTTGGAGGACTATTGCTTATAAGATTCTCGGGTTGGTTACTTCTGGCCCAGTTTGTTCACTGATGTTTGTGCCAAGGTTAGAGCATGTGTTAAGTGTCAGAAATTATTTGGAAAGCAGCAACTCAAGTCTTTGCCATTAAAACTTGTGGAAACTTCGGGACCCTTTCAATAGTGGGGCCTAGATTTTATAGGATAAATTCATCCTACTTCTGGTGGTCAACATAGATGGATCTTGACTGCTACATATTACTTTACTAAGTGGATAAAGGTTATCCCTACAAGGAATGCTTCCCAAAAAGTGCTCATTGGTCTCGTTGAAGACATTATGGAGAGGTTTGGTTGTCCGAACAGAATTGTCACTGGCAATGCTACATCTTTCAAGGTTGAACCATTGATTCAGTTCTATGAAAAGTTTGGAATCACATTGGTTCACTCTACCCCTTACTATCCCTAAGGGAATGGGCTTGCAGAATCCTCAAAAAAAATTTTTAGAGGACAACAACAAGGTATGGGACTCAAAAATCAAGTTTTCTTTGTGAGCTGACAGAGTAACAACAAAGAGATCCCTAGGCCTTTCTCCTTTCCAGCTGGTGTATGGAGTTGATGCCATTTTTCCTTCTCATCGTGCCTTACCTGTGGAAAAATTCTTCCAAGATTACCAAGGGGAACTAAATAATATGATCAGAAGGATTCAACCGCTGGTTGAAGTGCAGTAGACTTGGGAGAAACTTGTAGATAAAGCACATGATCATCAACTGAAGATCAAGTAGGCGTTTGACAAGAAAGTGAACAAAGAGGATTTTCAACTGGGCGATCTGATACTCAAGTGGGATGCACCGAAGAAAGATAAAGGAAAGCACGGTAAATTTGAAGCTCTATGGGTCGGTCCCTTCAAGATTTCAGAGGTATTCTCTAATAACACTTTCAAGATGCAGAATATGGAGGATGAAGAAGTTTTTGGTGGCCCTATCAATGGGCATTTTTTGAAAAAATAATTTTCTTGAGCCATGAGTGGATTTTCATGCCATTGTAAATATCATATTTATTTTATTTTTGTTTCAATAACTGACCCCATAGCCCTAGGATAAGGCACTGAATCTACTCATTCTTGGTAGCCCGCAGGGGGCATGCCATCCCCTGTGGAGCCAATGTTATCACACTAGGTTTCCTTGGGTGTTTAAGTTTGTTTTCATTTTTCCTAAGCCTTGGATTTTATCTTCGCATCATCTTAGCACTCAGAGTTTGAATTAGTGCTCGGAGTAATGCTCAGAAACAACACTGACAAAACTCCCTACGAGCTATGGAAAGGAAGACCGGCAAATATGAAGCACTTTAGAGTTTTTAGAAGCAAATGCTACATCAAAAGAGAAGATGGTAGAATGGGAAAGTTTGACTCTCATGTGGACAAAGGAGTACTTGTTGGTTACTCAAGTACAAGCAAATCATGCAAGTGTTACAACCTAAGATTGAACAAAGTTGTGGAAAGCATCAACGTAACAATTGATGAAACAGGTAGACAAGAATTAAAGGAAGAAGAAAATGAATCAATGGAATAGCTTTACTAAGAAGAAACGGAAGATGAAAAAGAAGGGGAAGATGAAGAGGATCCGACAAAAGAAGAAGAGAAAGTTCAGCAAGTGCCTCCAAAGATGCCTAGAAAACGAGTACAAAAGAATCATCCTTCAGATCAAATTATCAGAAACAAAGATGCAGGAATTAAGACTAGAAGAATAATTCATTCACCAGAACAAACGCACCTAGCACTCTCATCTACAATTGAACCAACCTGTTTTGAAGAGGCCAGCAAGGATGAAGTTTGGAATAAGTCCATGGATGAAGAATTGGATAAAATAGAGAAAAATGACACTTGGGAATTGGTTCCAAGACCAAAGGATAAGAATGTGATCGGCACAAAGTGGGTATATAGGAATAAATTGAATGAATATGGAAAGGTTACAAGGAACGAAGATAGATTGGTATATAAAGGATATGCACATGTTGAAGGAATCGACTTTAAATACATATTTGTTGGATCATTTTGTCATTGATGCCAATGGTTTGATTGATTGATGGCAAAGGATTGATGTCAAGTGATTGAGTGATTGATTGATGTCAAGTGATTGATTGATTGATAGGCTTGATTGATGATTGATGAAAAATATTATTCTTGATGATAATGATAGATGTCAATTGGAAACCAATCGATGAAGATGGATCATGATGCATAGATGAATATGGATCAATAAGTTGTCATTGATACGTGATGCATAGTTGGATTGATGTCATGGTCTTATCATGGTTGATAAGTTGCACAAATGGATGAACTCCAAAGTGGTCCCCTTTGTTAATGTTTATTCCATTATTATAGTTCTTTGCATTTCAATAGATAAGAGCATCATAAGAACAAGATCACTAAGAAATACACATTCACAAGAGACACAGCATTTATCCTGGGAAACCCTCTAGGGGAAGAAAACCCAGCAAAAACTTCCTTATCATAAATAGCTTATACAATGTTCAAGAGATAACTC
>JASDQU010108298.1:63440-79925 GCA_032191745.1 Picea mariana
AAAGAAACCATAAACTAACTAGTATGTTTTAACTCTGTTTTAAAACTCTATTTCAGCATATGAAAAATCCATCTATCATCTAATTATACACGGGGTCAGTAGCTAAGAACTTGCAAGTTCATTTCCTATCAATTAAAATATCATTGCATATTAACACTAGCCTCCATAATAACCTACAAAACTAAACTAAACTAATTAAATTATGAACAACAATTTACACAATAAATAAACATAATAAAATTCATAAACAGGAAATAAAAGGAATGATGATTGCACTATATAAATTCACAAGTTATTTGGCTAAATATTAACCCAGACTGTTGGTGGGCCCCCCAGCAGGTCGTGGCTACTCCTCAATGATAAATCACGAGATCAAGCAACACGAATTCAACATTAAAATGAAAAATGCAGTTTTACACAGTTTTAGCAAAATATGTCTGAAAATGGAAAAATAGAGCTAAACTATCCTTTTCTCTCCTAGCTATGTGTCTGACCATTGACATGGTATTTATAATGTTTACAAGCTGAGAGGTCGACCACTGGAAGGGTCGAACTCCTCTAAAAACAACAAATCTCATTCAATGTGTCTTAACTGCCGGTGACTTCTAGAAACAAGGCGAGCCAATAATCACCCAACATAACAACCCAATCTGAGTTGTTAGAAGCTCAATATCTGGAGGCCATGAGCACAAAGAAAACCCATGTCTCTTATTCACCCATCACTAGCCGTCAATATGATAACCACCAAATCTCCCATGGTTTTAGTGCAGGACAGAGTGCCGGATGGAGTACCGGATGGAGTGGCAGACGCAAAAACGACCTGCGATTTTGCCTTGTGACACACAGAACATGAATTAGTTTCCTGAAATCATTAAAACATGTTGAATTGTACTCAAAACCAAAACCATCATAAAACATGAATCATACATAGCTGGTATGAACCACAGTGATTTAACAAAAAAACTCTTCAAAACTCTTCAAAACAGGAAAATGCACATACACATTTGTCCAAAAAGGATCTAATTATCGTTATTAAATTAACCATATCACAGGCCCAATCGGACTCAACAACAAGCCCCTACGGTTCCGTACAAGGGTCAATTCCAGAAAGGGAACCAAGTTTTCTGACCAAAGAATGATCAAGAGGTTCCAAATACTTTATCCCCAACAAATGTGGAGGATGAAAATCCTTGGTGCCTGCAATGCAGTGAGTCACACTGGGAACATGAATGTCTTTACAACAATGGAAGCCATGAAAAAATAAACATAATGGACCATACCATAGAGGAGCCTCAAAACCTCTTTAATATTTCCCTTGAGGAACATCAAGAGGGCATAAAGAAAGCAGCCAGGAAGGCTAGGATGGAGGTGATAAATAACCTGGACCAAGAATCAAGAGAAAAGTTAAAAAAGAAATAATTCCAAGTGTATACTAGAAAAAATAAATTGAACCAACCTATCTTTGTTGGTCTTGTAGTATCCCAAACAAGACCTCCACCTATGAACATACTCCTTCCCAAAAATCTTCCCAAGGCTGAAAGAGTGGACTTAAACTTTGACTTTGAAGGGGCATTAGCCAAGATGCATGTAACCATCCCCTTAAGAGAATTCATCAAGGTACCATCTATCAAAGAAATATTTGATAATTTCTTCAAAGGATCAGATGGACCAATGGACCCTCCTATTATGCTACAAGTTGATCACTTTAGGGTCCAATATGATGAACACCCACCTTTCTTCATGAACTTATTGATAAATAACAAGTTCCTTAACAACTGTATGTTGGATTCAGGGGCAGGTGCCAACATGATGTCTCTAAAGGTCATGCAAAAATTGGCCCTAAGGGTCACATGACCCTACAAGAATGTGTGTGGTTTTGAATAGAGAGCCATACCCACACATGGGGTAATTGAGAATGTGGAAGTATGTCTCGGAAGATACCTCGAAAGAGTGATCCATATGGACATTGTAGTAGTATATGTCCCAGATGTGTGAGGAATGTTGTTGTCCAGGAAATTTGATGCAATGCTAGGAGGCACTTTAGAGATGGACATCACTTATATCAACGTTCCTATGAATGTTGGAATGATGAGTCGTCTCCCGAATGTGCCAATGACCAAAATCCATGTGCAAGAAATTACTAACCACATCAAGACTGATGAAGCACATGATCCAATCACAGAAATTCCCCCCTGAATTTTCCCTTGATGATATGCCTTTTGCTACCAAGGAAGATTTTGATCATACACAATGGCCGAACAAGGAAGATTATCAAGAACTCTTGAACAAGTATTAAGATAAGGAGGTTGGGACTGTCAAGTTGTTAAAGAAAGGAGAAGATATTGTATTGATCCAACCATACCAACAAGAAGTTTTCACAACAGAATCCCACCCTCCTCCCTCTACATAGTACACCAGGGTTGTTCAAGAAACAACCAAGTTCATAACCAGAGATTACACAGAGGGAGACATAGTATGGATGTGGGACATGAATAAGGGAAATCCAACTAATGTCAAAGGAAATGCACAATTTTGTCTTGGAACTTTTAGAATTGGAAGAAAGTCAGTCAATGATGCCTACTATTTGTCTACATTGGAAGGAAGAAGGCACCCATTACTAGTTAGCACACACCTCCTCAAACCCCATCAAGGGGAAGAGACTTGACTTCACAGGTAAGTAGGTAGGCATTTGCATTCATTGTATATACCATTTTCATTTCATGCTAGAATATTTTGTATTTCCATTTGTATATATGCTTGCTTTCATTTTCTGTACTATATATATATGAGCCAAGGGTGATATCACCACCCAAAATGATTACTAATATATTTATGTTGAGATCAAGCAGGTTACAGGTTATGCTAGAGATATTGAGGTTCCCATGCGGTCTATGGTGAGCACATGTCCCTATTGGCACCAGGCCGAAGGGGAAAGAAGAGCAATCGTGGGAAAGAAAGTGCGCATAAAACTGAAGTAAAAACCAGCAAAAGAAAAGAACGTGCGCATGCAAGAAATCGTGCACAAAGGAAAGCAATAGCTGGAGGAAGAAAAACAGACGCATGGGAGAAAGACCTAACGTAAGAAGGGTTAGGTTTTTGGTAATATTATGTAAAAGGATGAAGAGCCCAAAATGTCTAAATATAGATACGAAAGTATCATATAGGGATGATGTTTTTGTTATGAGGGTTGTTATTATTGTTGTTGTTGAGGGTTAGGCTTTGGAGTTAAGTTTTGGAGACTGTAACCATGCAGGACTGTAGGCGATATGTAATGATTTTAGCTGTATGAACTGATTTTGTAAGCTATTGAGCAAGGAAGATACGAGGAAAGGTAGATCTGAGGATTAGACCACAGGCTGTAAAGCCTGGTGCGATCTAGTTCGTCTCACATAGATCTTTCCCAGTTTTGTGGAGAATTGTAAGCGCATGGCACTAGGAATGCAGAACTGCCATAATAAAAGAGCCAAGATACAAATCTTTGTGGATGTAGCCTAGGAGGGGGTGAACCATAGTAATACTTGCATAATGTGTTGAATGTATGCATGTCTCTACTTTCTTTCAACAATTAATGGTTAAGCTTGATGAATGAGTTAATACATTGTTATGAATCTATTTATACTTTGTTGGAATTAAACTATGGGATATACGTAGGTGACTTCAAGGAATAATTAGTTTACCTTACAGTTCACGGTACCTATATCTAATCAAGAAACCCCTATCCCCTACTCTGTCCTAGGCTGTAAACACCTGAGTATTACAGTCACCCATTTAAAACTATCTTGGGTGAGACTGCGTAGTACCTTCTGGGTGATTTGTTTCCTTCTGGTTTACTAGGAGGGCCGATAGTTTTAGAGGATTTGTTGGAACCTCGAATGACATGAACCTTGGGTCAATAACTCAGATAACCTGAGAAGGGAAATAGTAACCAACAAATGGTTATGTTGTCATGTTAAGAGGAACAAGAGAGGATTGAGTAGATGAGATAGAATGAATAAGAACCAAAGGAGAAGAACATAAGAGAAATGAGCCATTAGAAGGGAAGGTTGAGACCTTGGAACCCCACGAGAGAAGAAATCGAGGGCTGGTTGAGAACTAAAGAGCTATATTTTGCACAGAAAGATAATAGAAACCCCAGGATCACACCGCATAAATACTTGGATAAATACGTATTTACGGATTTACACAAAGTCTTTTTCTGTGATTTTCCGCATCTACTACAGGAGTGGATCATAAGGTTAAAGGATAACAATGAAACGAACTAGATTCGACAACTAGATTGGACCCCAGTACAGATCCAACAGCGGTAGCAGGTGAACAACAAATTCACCCGCGCAGTCGACTTTTGGCTTGACAGTATTGTGGCAGGCTTTATCACAGAATTTGCGGTAGACACAACAAAGTCATACAGTGTAGCTGAGCAAGAGTTCTTATGAGGACCCAGAGGAAGGTACATTCAATCACTATATACTTCTATCAAGATATTTCTAAATAACAAAGGTGTAATGACAATGGAATCAGACAGCTAGACTTCCCTATGTGCATGGGGGAAGGGGGAAAGCACTGACAGAGAGAGGAGGAATGGAAGGAGGGTAGGATAAAGAGAAGAAGGAGGAGGATCCCTTGGACCTGATCTTAATGGATGACGACCAACTTAAGTGGATCTTGGCATCATCAGGAATGACACGTAGCGGAGCACCCTACCAATATAAGGTGAATACCAAGAAGAGAGTCGTAGCTGAGAGGGAGGGCTTGGCAAGCGATGAGGAAGAGGTAGAGGATTTATGGGTTGTGGAGCAGATTGAGGAAATACTGTGCACCACGTATGAGAGGAAAAAAAGAGGCCCAAGAACATGAGGAGAAGACATCCATCCCTTTAATATTAATGTCAGTGTGGAACCCATAAACCCATATGCGACCAATACACCAAAGAGAACACCACCATTTAGACAACCGAAGTTCAAAGGAATTTTGATAGTAGGAAGGAAATCTACACAAGGAGCAACAACTAGAGGAGCCAGTTCAGGAAACCTTAGTCAAGTATCTACACCACGTAGAGGAGGGAGTAGCTCAGTACTTGTAATGACATGACACGATCCTACTATCAGATTACCAGAGTTTCGAGGAGAAGCAACAAAAGACCCTGAGAAGCATCTATTCATTTGCGCAAAGATATGGGAAGCAAAGCAGATCATTGATGAAGACACCAAACTTGCGAAACTAGCGATCATGCTAAGAGACTGAGCACTGGACTAGTACATGAGTCTAGACATGAACACTGTTCCCAAAATGACAAGGACACTGGACAACATTAAGAAACTATTGATAAATGAGTTCCAAAATCCGAGCTCAGAATATCAATACATGAATGAGATGATTGAAATAAGACAGAAACTAAGACAATCGGTATGGGAGATTGATCAAAGATTCAACCGATTAAAAGGAAAGTTAAAATACCTTATGACTGATATGCAGCATCGACACCTATTTGTCAACTCACTACTCCCACACTTAAATACCCATTATGACAACAAAAGTTTCAGACGCAAGCAGAGGCTCTGCAGACATCCTTGCAATTGGAAGAGAATCAATACCAACAGATGGACCCGACTATTGAAGAACTGAAAGAGGATCTCAAGCACTCAACATTTCAGCTGAACCATAATAAGAACAAGGACAAATGAGAAGTCGTTTGGTGCACTACCTGCAGGAGGGAAGGACACCATAAGAATGAATGCCCAACATTCGCACAGTATATGGTGACAGGGATTCCAAACCCACTACCACAGGGAGGATTATGGTGTGAAATATGAAAGAAACTAGGTCATGACCCTTACCATTCTACGATGATGCAAAAATACCAAATATCTCCAAAGAACTCATATTGCACCTTTTGCAAGTCAGTCGGCCATGATGATAAAGATTGCAGAACTATGGAGCTGATGCGGGATAGAACATCAGACGCATTCAGGGCACATGCATAAATGATGATTGGGCAAGCAACACCATAGTTCACTCAAGCCCCAACCCCATACAACACTGCACAACAACAATATAATACTGCGCCACAACCATACAATAATGTGCAGCCACAGTACAACCCGGCCCAGTCCCAGTACAATACCGCGTAGTATAATCAGGGACCACAGTATAACACACTGCAAGGTGATCGCGTAGCATATAGAGGAGAAGGATGAGCTAGAGGAGGTTTCAGAAGTGGTAGAGGACCAGTCACATGTCACAATTTACAGCAACTAGGACATTATGCACGGTAGTGCCCATTGCCACCAGCGACTTGTATGTATTGTCGAACATCGGACCACGATACGAAGGAATTTATGACATTACTTGTAAAGATCCAAGAAAAAAGGAATCAAAATAACCAGAATGTTCAGTGGATTTCAGCCAAAGCAAGGGATGATGGACGGAACATCAACATAGTCACTCGAGGAGAAACGAAAACATGAAATGACACAGTTCGACAGGAACCAACGTAGAACCAATGTGTAAATAAGAAAACTTACCACAAGAAGCAGTTCGACACGCATAAGGAGAAGGAGACATTTATAGAAGCCCGACAAGAATTCCAGAAGGAGAACATTGTGTCGATTGCACAACAAAGCAAGGAAGCTCTGGAATATGAAATGCCGACATCACTGGACCATACCAACAAAATACGACCCAAGGAATAAGTAAGTACTATCAAAGACTTTTTTCAATCATGCATCAAAATGTTAAGTGATCCTTCATCTATCAAAATATTGAAAAACATCCTAGAAAAATTTAGTAGCGAGACGGAACATAAGCCATAATTGAAAATTGTTAACCACCTACACACAAGAAGAAGAACAAGTAGGGAATTTAGACTAAATGCTAACATTAGGGATTTTAATATGGGAGATATTATACTAGATCTAGAATCCAAAGTGAATGTACTACCAAAATCTACATGGCAATGCATGGGAGAACCTACACTGGGATACTCAACTATTCAATTAAAGCTAGCGAATCAACATAGAGTCCTACCAATAGGTAGAATGAAAGGAGTGACGGTAGATTTGGATGGTGTGCGCACTAAGGCAGACTTTGAAGTCATCAAAATAGTAAATGACACAACACCTTACCCAATGCTACTTGGTCTGGATTGGGCGTTCAACAACCAAGCCATAATTAACTTAAAAACCATAAAAATGACATTTGAGTTGGGGGACTACAGGGTCATATCCCCACTTGACCCATCAGAAGGCAAGAGGGTCATAGAACCCACTTGTCTGGATTTATAAGAGATCGGCCAGTTGTACAGAAAAATTGCGCACGATGCAGACTATATAAACCCAACTGCAGACGAGGTACTCAGTTGGTGGAGCATTACTTCATGTACAACAGACTCGGACATCGAGTTAGAAAACTGGCAGCAAAGACTACACGAAGTATCCATGAGAAGGTGTGCTAGAATAGACCGCGTAGTAAGGTGAATTGACACAGAAATCAAAGAACCACCCAGTTTTCACGGGCTAAATGATTTGGAAACTTTCTTGACACAATATGAAGATGAAGTATTAGAAAACTAGAGATTGCTATCATTGGATTTAGCACTAAAGGCTACACCCGCAAGATGGTGGGTTGCACACAAAGAGACTATCACAGATTGGTACCAATGCAAGCGATTACTGCGCATAAGGTTCAACATAGAACAAACAAGTAACAAACAACAGAAATATGACAGACTAGACACACCGGCAAAACACTTGGAGGCGTGTAAAACGTTGTGGAAAATGACACCTCCATAGGAATGGCCTCACCAATTCATTCATACTTTAGAGGGAATACCAACGAATTGGTATACGGACTAAGAAATGCGTAAAGGAACCAAGACATGGGTGACACTCCAACATAACTTTATTGTCACTTTCTCATTCGAGCATGAGAACCCCAACATATATGCGGCCTTGAAACGGATCAGAAACATCATATTCATTGAAGAAATGGAAGTGGAAGCTATCACAGAAGTACAACAGTGGAATAAGAAGATAGTCAAGGATCTACTATCATGCTACCATGTACAGGAGGAAGCACCAGATGAAGATGATACGCGTGATATTTATATCAAATAAGTCGAAGACAAGAGAGATGTGGAAGGACCACCCTTAGAGTCATAGGTCATCTCTATGCCAATCAAGATAAAGAAGGTTAAAATAGGGACCGTCGAGTAGCCCAAAATGATGAACATTGGAGATTACTGGGACAGACAGACACTAGAAAGCATCATAGAATTGTTGTGTGAATACAACAACCTTTTTCCCACAGTGTTTAGAGAGATGAAAGGCATAGCCGAAGAATTAGGATAAATGAAGATACCACTCAGACCTGATGTGAGATCCATTAAACAAAAACGATATAGATTGAACCCCATATATAAACATAAAGTTAAATATGAGATCGATAGGATGCTCGAGGCTGGCATCATCAAACGAGTTGAAGAATCAGAATGGATAAGCCCGATGGTAGTATAGGACAAGAAACAGGGAAGAGGGATCAGGATATGCGTCGACTTGAGGAAGTTGAATGATGCATGCCTACACGACCCATTCTCCACACCGTTCATGGACGAAGTACTCGAGAACGTAGGAGGTCACGAAGCCTAATCATTGACCAATAGATTCTCAGGATATCATCAGATTAAGATAGCACAGGAGGATAGACACAAGACCACGTTTGCGACAGAATGGGGATCTTATCAGTATACATTCATGCCGTTCCGACTGAAGAATGCACCTGCGATATTTTCTAGAGTGGTCATTGCAACATTTAAGGAATTCAAAAATCAATTCCTCGAAGTATACCTGGATTATTAGACAGTGTATAGATTACTAAAAACCCATGTAGAATTTTTACGACTGATGTTAGAACGATGCAGATAGTGCCAGATATCACTGAATATCAAGAAATGCATATTTGGAACACCATTTGGGATACTATTGGGACACATAGTATGAAAACAAGGTTTGCTAGTGGATCCGGCAAAAATTGTAGTCATTGTTAACCTACCAGCACCAAAAACAGTCCACCAACTAAGAGCAACATTAGGACATATGGGATATTACAGGAAATTCATCAAAGGCTACAGGCAGATTACAATGCCAATGGAAAAACTGTTAAGGAAGGATACAAAGTATCAATGGAACGACGCGTGCCAACATGGTCTGGATACCCTGAAGGAAAAGATGGTCACCGCACCAATATTGGTATTTCCAGATTCGGAGAATACATTCCATGTACATGTATATGCATTAGCGATAGCACGTGGAGCTATCTTAGTGCAACCAGGAGTAGGAGACTTGGATGACCTGATAGCATTCGCAAGTAGAAAATTATCAGACTCAGAACAAAATTATAACACGACAGAAAGAGAAGGCCTAGATATGGTTTATGCACTACAAAAATATAGACATTACCTATTGGAAAAACACTTTAAGATGTTTACGGATCACTCAGTCTTGAAATACCTAGTCAACAAGCTAGTGTTGGGGTGGGAGAATCTATCGATGGTTATTTCTATTTCAAGAATTTGACTTTGAGGTAATAGTTAAAACAGGAAAAATAAATGCAGGACCTGACCACCTATCGAGGGTCATAAATGGAGAGGAACCAACGAATTTAGAAGACAACTTTCCAGATGCACAACTATTCTCAGTACAAATTGTTGATGATTACTTCACATAGATCATCCAATACTTGAGCACAAGTACTGCACCGCAAGAATATACCACTGCACAGAAGAAGAACCTGGTAGTCCGCGTAACCAACTATCAATTGATCGCAGAACATCTATACAATATGGGCGCAGATAACATCTTACGAAGATACATACTAGACCACGAATGACCAAGAATTTTAGCAGAAGCCCACAAGGGAATAGTAGAAGGGCATTATGCAGAAAAAGATACCATGTAGAAGGTACTATGCACAGGATTATGGTGGACAACAATCCTTTTGGCCCTTGGTTATGGAAGGAAGCGAAGAACAAGGAAGGAATGGTAAAGAGCGAGCTTCACGGGAGACATAGTAACTGTCACTGAGTCGAAGTGAGCAAAAGAGCAGGAAGGATGGAGAGAAGTACAGAAAAGAAATTCGTTGAATGAGGAGATCAGGGATGACAGATCAGAAAGGAAGAAGGATCATGGACAACTCAGCAAGCAGAGAAATCCATCATTGGATTCTTTGGAGCACTGTGAGATGAAGAAGGAAAGACGGGATAGAGAAGCCTGGAAAAAGCAGGTCAAGTTGACCTAGGGTTTTAGACACCTAGGGTTTTGGTAATTAGGGTTTTTGACACCTAGGTTTCGACATAAGGCTATCGGTGAGGGACTATAATGTATAAATAGAGGTCGAGAGGACCTAGGTCGAGTCGGTACTAGTGTTGGGTATTGATGTTGATTGTTGTTGGTTAAGATATTATTGTATTGTGAGAGAGAGGAGTGTTGAGAGTGAGAGCCTTCTGGTATTGTAAGATATTTATCTGGGTGCAAAGATCAAGTCCTACAGCTGGGTGCACAGGAAGGTGGGAGACAGAAAGAAGAAGAGAGAAGATCTACTGACTAAGAGCATAGATCAGAATTGTAAGCTTTCCCTTAATATATCATAAGCACAGTTCTGTGGACGTAGCCCTAGAGAGAGGGTAAACCACGTATATCTGGTGTTATGTGTGTGTGATTGCTGCCTGGATCTCTATCATTGTTATAATTTTAATTGCATTATTGTGTTAGATCATATGTATGGCTGCACAGAGTAGATATAACTGATAAGGAGATATATGAATGTTGCATTATTATTGTATTAGTTCCACTTGATATTCCCCTAGTTGTAGACATCTCTGTCCTGCAACCCCCCCCTCTTAGCTACTTCAAGTGAGACTGCATCTACTTCACAGGTGTTGCCGAAAGGGACAGTAGTTAGGGCTTGTTGGTGCACTCTTGGAGTGAACCCTGGGTCTGCCCCTGTGCCAACAAATTGTTCCGTTGTCGGGACATGAATCTGTGTAAAGGAATGTCAATGTGGATCCCATCGAGGACATAGATTCAGAAGTGGATAAAGGATCAAGAGAAGGACTTCGCAGAAGCCTAGAACAAGAACCCTAAACTGAGTACTGAATATTGGCTACAAAGATACATTTTTACCGACATTCACGAGATCTTCTTTGGGGGAATCCACTAGGAGTTGTTTGAATGGTTGGCTAGGTTAGCCGATATCCAATTTGAGATCATATCTAGACCTCCTTTGGTCTAGACGTCGGAGTTGATTAAGAAGGTTAAGATAGTTGACAACACTGTATCAAGGGCTGTAGATAATTGGTTTGATAGTACCATTAGAGGGTATATCATCGAGTTTGCTATTGACAGAACATAATCGTATAGCCAAGCCGAGAGATACTTTTTCAAATGACCTAGAGGAAAATTTTTGCACTTTCTGAAGTTGAGAATCAAGATGTTGTTGCATGAAAAGAACGTCTTGAAGATACAATAGATTGGTTGGACCTGAAAAGGCTAATGTTCAAGATCACAGACAGTGGCAGCGACACAGAAGCTGGACATAGGTGCAGTGGGAAAGTATTCTGAGGAGTTCACCTTGAGAACTTGTTTAAGAAAAACTACGGAGAAGAGGGTTTCTACAGTGGAGAAGAGGTAGATCTAACCGACGAAGAACATTCAGAGCCCACCAGAACACAACAAGGGGAAGCTGAAGAACTTCGCCAAAGTGATCCATAAACCTCAGGAACTGTGCAGGTTACTAAAGTAAGTAACATTAACCCTCCTGTTGTTTCAATAGCACCAAGAAATCAAAATAGTCAGAACCACCGGAGTCTTCAGAGTATTGTTACTAGCAACTCAACCTATACTCAGACAGGAAGCCTAGGGAACTCTATGGAAGATGAGATGAGGATCCCTATCTTTAGAGGAGATGGATCTGAGGATCTCGATAAAAACTGGTTCCTATGTGAAGCCGTATGGAATATTAAAAGTATCGCCAACAAATCCATCAAGAGAACCCAGTTCAACACTATGCTCAGGGACCGCGCACTGAGCTGGTACATGAAACTTGTCCAAGGACTGGCGCAACCTAAGCCACTGAACGAGATCAAGAATTCACTAGTTGCAGAGTTTGAGAAACTCAATTCGGAGTCACAATGTATTACAGATTTAAAAGAGATCAAACAAAAGGTAGCAAAACCTGTTTGGGAGTTCAACCAAAGATTCAAGACCCTAACAAGCCGATTAACTTTTCAGATCCTTGATGAACAGAACAAAGAATGGTTCATCGCTGCATTGTTACCTCACATCAAAGTCGCTATGATGCAACAGAAGATTTCATCGTAGGCAGAATCTTTGGAGATCACCATGAAGCTTGAATCAACACCTATGGGAGAAACTAGCTCAAGAATGAGCCAGATCTTGAGCCAAATGACTAGTCTATCTCTGCAGGTTGAGGATATGAAGAAAGATAAGGGAAAGGACAAAAGAGAAGATATCTGGTGTGTAAGATGCAGATCTGAAGGTCATGATAAGGAACACTGTCCCTTATTCCATGAGTATTTGGCCTCAGGAGTGTCGAGCCCCCTGAAGCAAGTTAACCTACCCTGGTGCAATGTATGCAGAAATAGGCATCACCCATGTGAGTGCTATTACATGCAGAAGTATGTTCAGACACCCACAAACTTCTACTGCACATTCTATAAATCAATCGAGCATGATGATCAAGATTGTAGAGCTTACTATCTCATGCATGAGAGGTCGAGGGACATATACAAGATCCAAGGTGAAGTACACCAAGAAGGAAATAATGCACAGTATAATTCTCCATGGAGAGGAAATTTCACTCCTCGCGATGGCTACAGAGGACGAGGAGGAGGTATGGGCCGAGGCCGATGACAAATTATCTGTTATAACTGTGCGCATCCAGGACACTTAGCAAGGGATTTTCAGAATCCTTGCACAACTTGCAGTTATTGTAACTCCTTCGAGCATGTCATAGAGGAATGCCCTACGCTACTGGCTAAGCTTCAGGAAAGATGAGGACCCCAGAAGAACCCACAAGTACAATTGATATATGATGAACCTCGTGGAAATGACCCTAGATTCGTTTTCATTACTCGAGGAGGCGCTGCTACAAGAGAAGACAGGGAAGCACGCGGAAAGAATGCAGACGACCATAGAGTCAGGAAAGATGAGGAGAAGACTCAAGATTTTGATGCAAAGAAAGAAAGACGAATCTTTGAGGAGGCAAGAAAAGAGTTCAAAGGAGATCAAGGATCCTCATCTAGAATGCAAACATAAATCAAAGAGTATGGCATGCCTCAGGCATTTGATCAATGTGCATCACCAACAGAAGAAAAAGAGGTAAGAAAAATCATGGAATTTTTGTGCACTTGTGTTAAGTTGATTCAAGATAAAAGCGTTGTACAAGAATTAAAAGATTTAATCAAGCAGTATGAGCTAGGCAAGATAGACTCCCTACTGAATAGGACAATGCACCAAATTGGGAAAAGGAGAAGGACAGATAAAGAATTACACCTGAATGCTCAAATAGGAGAATATGATATAGACTATGTAGTCCTTAACTTAGGGTCGGAGGTCAATGTCATGACGAAGCAAACCTGGGCACCGATGGGAAAACCCAAGCTGATATACTCCCCTATCAGGCTTCACATGGCTAATTAACAAGCTATCAACCCATTTGGATGATTGGAGCATGTCCCTATGGACATCAATGGAGTTAGAACCTTTGCAGATTTTGAAGTAATTGAAATTGTTGATGACAGCTGCCCTTTATTAGGAATTGATTGGGCCTTCGACAATTCTACTATTTTTTATCTAAAGAAGAGGCGTATGAAATTTGAAATAGATGCACTTAGGGTCATTTCACCTTTAGATCTAGACGAGGGACCTAGATACATAGAGTCTGTCATAGAAGAAGACTATGCATATGAGCTGGAAAACATCTATAAAATAACAACAAAACAATAGGATTATATCAACCCTACTGTCGATGGGAATCTAAGCTGGCGAAGTGATAGCGTGAGTTCATCAGATTCAGGAGAAGCACTGGAGAACTAGCAGAACCAGATGTATGAAGTATCCACAAGGATATGTGCTCGACTGACTAGAGAAGTTCATTGGATTGGTACGACAACAAGTAACTCACCTACCTTTGATAGTTTGAATCCTTTAGAATCCTTCTTGATGGACTTTGAAACAATTGTACCAGCACAACAAAGGTTGTTGGATATGGATGAGGCCCTGAAATCTACACCAACAAGATGGTGGGGGACACACAAAGGAAACATCACAGGCTGGACACAATGTCAAACTTTGATGAGAGCGCGGTTCTCAGCACAAGTAGGAAGCTGTGAAGTGAGGTACACAGGTAGAAGTTGCCCAAAGGACCATGTACGAAGCTGTGAAGAGGCCTGGAGTGACATTTCTTGAGAAAAATGGGTACATAGATTCATTAACACGCTAGACACGATCCCTATCAACTCATACCTTCAAGCGGAGCTGTGCCTTGTCACTTCAGATTTGGAAGGTATGATCCAGAATTTTGTAACCACCTTTTTGTTTGACAAAGAATTTCCTTCTGTAGACCAATCATTACAGATTGTGAGACAGAACATATTTAAGGAGGCATATGGCCTCCCTTTGGAGAAAGAAGAGGATGAATGGACTATGCCATTCCAAAAATTGCAAGAATATTACCACATTAATGCCGACGATGATGATGATCTGAGGAAGGTAAACATTGCTGAGACAGAAGGCCACATGAATGTGGAAGGACTAGGAGTTGAACTTCCATTCATTGGACAACCGATCAAGATAAAGAAAGTTAATCTTGGGATAGAGGAGACACCGAAGCTTGCTAATGTCGGAGATTATTGGGATGTTGCTACCATTGACAAGATTACATAGTTATTGCATGAATATCAGGACTTGTTTTCGACCAAGTTCACTGATATGAAGGGTATCAAAGGACCTATGGGATAAATGAGAATACCTTTGAAAGAATATGCGAAGCCAGTCAAGCAAAGACACTACAGATTGAACCCGAAATATAAGGAAAAAGTGAAGATTGAGATCAACCGAATGCTGGAAGCAGGGATTATTGAACCTGTCGAAGAGTCGAAGTGGATCATCCCTATGGTGGTACAAGACAAGAATACAGGTGAGATCAGAACATGTGTGGACCTCATAAAGTTGAACGATGCATGTTTGCATGACCCCTTCCCTACACCATTCACAGATGAAGTATTAGACAATGTGGGAGGCCAAGAGGTATATTCTTTTACAGATGGGTTTTCAAGATACCATCAGATCCAGATTTCCAAGGAGGACTGTCATAAGACTACATTTGCCACAGAGTGGGGATCCTACCAATATACAGTAATGCCATTTGGATTGAAGAATGCACCAACCATATTTTCTAGGGTGGTGGTCAAAGCGTTCAAAGAATTTTTGCATAAATTTTTAGAAGCATACTTTGATGACTGGACTGTTTTCAACTTGCTGAAAAATCATATTGAATGTCTAAGGCTAATGTTGGATAAATGTAGGCAATGTCAAATTGCTTTGAATCTAAAGAAGTGCATATTCTTCTCACCATTTGGATTATTATTAGGTCATATTGTATGCAAGCAAGGATTGTTGGTGGACCCATCCAAAATTGCAATTATAGTTGATTTGCCACCTCCTGCCTCATTCAAACAACCGCACACTGCACTAGGCCATACTGGCTATTATAGGAAATTTATCAAAGGATATGCTCAGATTATAGCACCAATTGAGAAGCTGCTGAAGAAGGACTACCAGTATGAGTTGATAGATGAATGCCAGCAGAGCTTCGACACACTGAAACAGAATATGGTTACAACGCCTATTCTCGTTTTTCTAGATTGGAGCAAAGAATTCCATGTGCATGTCAATGCATCTTCTATTGCATTAGGAGTAGTACTGGCACAACCTGGAGAAGGGGACATTGATCATCCATTAGCATTTTCCAACAGAAAGTTATCCACAACTAAAATCAATTACACTACTACAGAGAGAGAAGGATTAGCCATGGTGTATGTGTTACACATCAAAATTGCTCAGCTAGATAAGTGTTGCATTGTCCCTCTCAATTGTCGTAAGTGTCGCATCGAATTTTGCAAGTGTCACAAGTTGGTCACAAGTGTCGCAAAAGATGTTTAGACATGCTGCCATGTCAACGACACTAAGGAATCACTTATAACATCTCACATGATTAATTTGAAGGAGAAGAACTGGTTTACTGGAGTCAAATAACTCTTGACACCTGAAAGGAACCCTGAAACAAAGGTTTTGAGGGGGAACGCTCTTCCACTTCAGCTCTAGAAGCGTTGGCGCTCCCCTATAGTGCTTCAGGGAGCGTTATAACGCCACCCAACCCCCTTTGAAGGAGCGCTGCTCATCTTGAGAGCAG
>JASDQU010108298.1:90694-101746 GCA_032191745.1 Picea mariana
CGAACCTGACACTCCCACACACACACATGCAAAGAATATAACACATACCCAACACAGAGATCATCTAGTACTTGAGCACAGGTACTACACCACAATAATATACAACTGCACAAAAGAAGAACCTGGTAGTCCACGCAACCGACTATCAATTGATCGTGGGACATCTATACAAGATGGGCATAGATAGCATCTTACGAAGATACATACTAGACCATGAACGAACAAGAATTTTAGCAGAAGCCCACTAGGGAATAACAGGAAGGCATTATGCAGGAAAAGCTACCATGCATAAGGTACTACATGTAGGATTATGGTGGCCAATGATCCACAGAGACTCAAAAGAATACTGTTAGCAATGTGATGTTTGTCAAAGGGTAGTCAAACCCAACAGAAGGGACGAGATGCCACTACGACCGCAAGTGACACTTTAGGCATTCGACAAATGGGCGATAGACTTCATGGGACCCATTAACCCACGAGCCAAAAGAACAAGGGTGAGATATATTATCACCACGACGGAATACCTAACGAGATGGGCAGAAGCCGCACTAGTAAAAGATTGTTGTCCAGAGACAACTGCACACTTTCTATTTGAACAGGTAATTACAAGATTTGGGTGCCCAAGAATTTTCATGAGCGACCAAGGAACACACTTCATGAACAACACCATCCAAGCGATGCTCGAAGAATTTGAAGTTCATCACCAAAAAAGCACACTGTATCACCCACAAGAAAATGGCACGGTAGAAGCCTTCAACAAAATTCTAGAGAACGCCTTGACAAAGATATGTAACGTCAACAGGGACGATTGGGACCTCAAGGTACTAGTAGTGTTATGGGCGTATAGAACCACATGTAAAATGTTGACAGGCCACACACCATTCAAACTAGTCTATGGTCAAGAAGAAGTAGTGCTGTTAGAATTTTTAATACCCAGTCTACGTGTAGCAGCTATCACACACATGACAGAATGAGGTGCAGTACAAGAAAGACTGAATCGGTTATTGTCGATGGAGGAAGACCGAATCTTGGCAAGATTCCACCAACAAGTACAGAAAGCAAGAGACAAAGCTTGGCATGACTACCACATCAAGAGGAAGACATTCAAGTAAGGAGATCTAGTATTTCTCTACGATAGTAAATCGTTGCAGCACCCAAGAAAGCTCAGAATGCATTGGCTAGGACCATACGAGGTAAAATCAGTTANAAAGGGAGAAGGATCGTGGACAACTCAACAAGTAGAGAAGGCCATCATTGGATGCTTTGGATCACTATGAGATGAAGAAGGAAAGAGAGACTGGCGAAGCTTGGAAAAAGCGGGTCAAGTTGATCTAGGGTTTTAGACACCTAGGGTTTTGGTAATTAGGGTTTTCAACACCTAGGTTTTGACCTAAGGTTATCGGTGAGGGACTATAATGTATAAATAGAGGTCGAGAGGACCTAGGTCGGGTCGGTACTAGTGCTGGGTATTGATGTTGATTGTTGTTGGTTAAGAGATTATTGTATTGTGAGAGAGAGGAGTGTTGAGAGTGAGAGCCTCCTGGTATTGTAAGATCTTGAGTTTGGTGAAAAGATCAAGTCCTGCAGCTGGGTGCACAGGAAGGTGGGAGACAGAAAGAAGAAGAGAGAAGATATGCTGACTAAGAGTGCAAATCAGAACTATAAGCTTTACCTTAATATATCATAAGCATAGTTCTGTGGATGTAGCCCTAGAGAGAGGGTGAACCACGTATATCTGGTGTTATGTGTGTGTAATTGCTGCCTGGATCTCTGTCATTGTTATACTGTTAATTGCATTATTGTGTTAGATTAGATGTATGGCCGCGCAGAGTAGATCTAACTGATAAGGAGATATATGAATGTTTCATTATTGTTGTATTAGTTCCACTTGATATTCCCCTGGTTGTAGACATCTCTGTCCTGCAACCCCCCCCTCTTAGCTACTTCGGGTGAGACTGCATCTGCTTCGCAGGTGTTTCCGAAAGGCCCAGTAGTTAGGGATTGTTGGTGCACTCTTGGAGTGAACCCTAAGTCTGCCCCTGTGCCAAAATATCCATAGAGACTCGAAAGAGTACTGTCAGCAATGTTATGTCTATCAAAGAGTAGGCAAATCCAACAGAAGGGATGAAATTCCACTACGACCGCAAGTGACACTTCAGGGATTCGAAAAATGGGTGATAGACTTTGTGGGACCCATTAACCCACCATCCAAAAGAACGGGGGTGAGATATATTATCACCGTGATGGAATACCTAACAATATGGGAGAAAGTCACACCAGTAAAAGATTGCAGCGCAGAGACAACTGCACACTTTCTATTTGAACAAGTAATTACTAGATTTGGTTGCCTAAGGATTTTGATGAGAGACCGAGGAACACACTTCATAAACAACACCATCTGAGTGATGCTCGAAGAGTTTGAAGTTCATCACCAAAAAAACACACCGTATCATCCACAGGCAAATGGCACATTAGAAGCCTTCAACAAAATTCTAGAGAACGCCTTGACAAAGATATGTAACGTCAATAGGGACGATTGGGACCTGAAGGTACTAGCAGTGCTATGGGAATATAGAAGCACATGAAAAAATTTGAAAGGCCACACACCATTCAAACTAGTCTATGGTCAAGAAGTAGTAGTGCAGTTAGAATTTTTAATACCCAGTCTACGTGTAGAAGCTATCACACACATGACAGAACGAGGCACAATACATGGAAGACTGAATCAATTACTGTCGATGGAGGAAGAATGAATCTTAGAAGGATTCCACCAACAAGTACAGAAAACAAGAGACAAATCTTGGCACGACTACCACATCAAGAGGAAGACGTTTAAGGAAGGGGATCTAGTATTTCTCTACGACAATAAATCATTGCAGCACCCAGGAAAGCTGAGAATGCATTGGCTAGGACCATATGAAGTAAAATCTATTACAGATGGAGGAGATGCATAGTTAAGAGATCTATCAGGATCAGACCTAAGAGGAATGATCAATGGGAGCTGGCTGAAGCTGTACAAGGACAGTCGACCACCCACCGCGCNGCACAGCATTAGGGACAAGCCACATATGAAACACAAAGCCAGCAATGGAAACGATAACATCCGTATCGAAAAAGGAAATAAGTGGGTAAAGTAAAGTAAAAAAAAGAAGGCTGACAGGACAACATGATGCAAATTTAAAGCAAGGCAAGGATGGATGGGATGTCACATTAAACGTGCCAACTAGAGACATAAGAGTATGTGTAATGGCAAGTATGAAACCACCGTGGATGCATTGAACCCACAATTATGGTGCATTAATCACATGATGGAGGAAGCATCCTTGACAAGCTTCATGACGAGCCCATACAACACACAAACACATAAGAAGTTAGTTTATTCATGAAAGGAGAACAAAAAAAGAGCAACAACAACTAGAATGAATAGAGTGAAACCCCAGAGCTCACCGAAGCAATTCGAACTCAACAAATGTTTGACAGAAACCATTATGGCACCACCGAAGATCATAGAACCAGACCAGACAACCAGATCAACCAAGGTTCAGACTAGGTCACAGGGACAACTGGAAGAAAACATGCACCAACCACTGGAGATCATCGATATTGACGAAATCCCATCACCATAGGAAATCCCAGTAGATTCCACACCAATACTAGAGGAGATTCTGCAACCACAAACAGAGGCCATGGAATAGGATACACTAGCAGTGGTGCATGAGCCTTAGAACAAAGAAGAAGAAACCCACCAGGAAATACCACCGAAACATACTGAAGCAGCCGTGGAAGTGGACAAAATGACACAACATCTAGGAGCAGAGGAGCAACTAGATGAGATGCAAGCACCTGAATTAGGTCACCTAGCCGAGGAGACCGCTAGAACTACCTGGGCATGGCTAGAGTGGATGATAGGGGAATAACCAGGAGTTGTTGGAACTTCGAGCCATTCAACATAGCAGGAATACCGAGTTTAGATACTGAGCTCACCTCAAAAGAAACCGACTGTAGAGATTGTGCTACCTCGCATACCAGAGGGAGTACAGGTGGACCCGCAACTATTAGGTCACGTTGGGAAGCTCAAGTATTGCAACCATGACAGAGCATATGAAACCAAATATCCATAGCTTGCACCATAGGTCTTTATGCAGAAAATAGTCATGAACCAACTCGGAGAAACCATCACTCAACCAAACTAGTGAGCAACTGGACTGGATAGAACAGGGATTCTAGGATTGTTGAAGATACCACACTTTGGAAGAGTCCAATATGCATTGGCATATGTCAAAAAACTGTTAGTAGTTATGTATGGAGGGGATGTATGGCTGGACAAACCCATCCCTATAACTGTCAAACTTGTCACGTAGATAACAGGCCTACCCACCCGGGGTATGGATCTCGCGCTGATTCTGGATGATAAGTCCAAGGAAAAACCATTGGCATAAGAGATGAATAAGAAATATGGCACCGATAGGGGAACATGAGGCATTATAATCAAATGGATCAACGATGCCGCGATGCAATTGGGCGCAGAAATATTAGCCTGCAAAACACTAAGAAAATGTCACAAAGACGAAGTACCGATAGGAGTCATTGTTGTTGCATCTTAGTGTGCAAAAGGCACCTCCATGAGCTGGGTGCCATACCTATCAAACTTGTTCCAATTAGACTGCAAAGACATGCAATACGCAAGTACACAATTTCATTACTCATGGCTGATCACTCTCATAGCTTTCATGGGATGGCGAGAACCAGAATACACCATCTTTTGTACCACACCACAGCCAGGAGGAGCAATATATCACGTCCTGAGATCCGCGCCACTAGCCAAGCATAAGAGGGGGGAATGGAATTGTATTCAAAGCTTACCTATAGGAGATACAAGAAGCCATTAGCTGAGCATAGAGAATAACACCAGAGGTTGTCACACGATATGGGGGAATCACCAATTTCTAGACTAGGTGACAAGCCATGTGGATACAACCAAGGCAGGACCCGGATAAACAGTGGCTACAAATGTGCTATTGCATCATTGAGGGAGATATTGACATGATCATCAGTAAATGGATTGATGAATGGAGGATTCCAACCATAGCCAGAGAAGTACCAGGACAAACAATAGAATGAGGGGCTCCCCAGGTGGAAACACAACCTCCACAAATCCCAGTGCCCAAGAGACGAAGAACGGACCAAAACAAGTCGACTCAGGCAGAGGACGACTCAGAGCAGCTAGGGACCGAGAAGGGGAGGATAGAAACCACTCAATCGACCAATGGACAATGAAAATTGGCTGAGGGGGCACAGGAAACCGCATCGAACCCCACCACACAGGAACCAGAGGGAACTAAGAGACCAATGGTACATGAAGCATGTGAACGCAAGAAAACGAGGGCACAATGACCACCACCAGACTATACAATCATGGAAGATGATGGAGAGATGATTGCTATAATGGTACAACACTGCCTCGCAGAGGATTTCGATCATGTCGCGCACCACAAGGATAAACTGTAGAAGGAACTGACATAAATGGGACAACTCCTTAAGAAATTCGGGGAAGCCCAGATCACGAGTAGTAGTAGAGGCATAGAGCCATTGATCACACAGACCATAGAAAGGGTGGAGGCAGTTCTTCCGATATCACACGCATATTCCACGGTCTACATAAATCCTAGCATGCTGCGAATGGATGAAATTGTGGGACAGACACCACTAAAGGATTTGGATCATATCCAATTGGTCTTGACACAGATGCCATCAAGAGAACTATACAAACTACAGGTTAGCATCGACCACGAGATACAATCGTGCGCACATAAAAACTTAGTCGAGCTACAACAAGAAACAAAGAAGCGGGAAGCGCTGGAAACAATTTGTGCGCAGGACAAATCTAAAATTCAGGAGGAGAAGGAACACAGAGTGGAAGAAATTTTTGGGAAAATTCCAACCTCTCCGCAAGGAAATGAAATCCTAGACGCATAAAAGATTGACCAGATTGCGCAGGCAATTGATCAGTATCAAAAGGAGATCGAGACTCTCTGTGGACAGATTAGACCGACAACTCCACCAGCAATGAAGGAGAAAAGTAAGCAGGAAGCGACAATGCAACTGCAGGAGCTAGAAAAACAGGTTAGCATGGCAACCGACTTGCTATATAAAACAACGCAACTTTGGACAAGGCTGGAAGAGGATCCACAGCTCCAACACTGGGACAAGGAGGAGGAGAGGATCAATGCAATGATCCAAGAAATCAAACATTGACAAAATACCATACCAATTATAGAACGAGTCAAGGGAATGCAAGAGTTGAAGAAGATACACATAGAACTTATCACTACGCAAACACATAAACATGAGTGTTAGGCTCAAATAGAGCCGTTGCAGGAATGGGTAGAAGAAGTACTTGCACAGGAAGAAGAAGCCAGAAAGAAGACAACACATACTCAACTAGAATGCATAGGACTGATGAGAGAGGAAGTGGCAGCTGACACAATCGACACCATCAAGGAGAAAACCGCACAGGTACTGACAAAAGCAACAGAGATGCAGGAGAAGTTCTAGATGATCACCAAAGAGATCGAGGAAGAACAGAGCAATTAGGTGACTCGAGATGAGTCACATGTCAGTGTTGGGGGCTTGTTGGCACCAGGCCGAAGGGGAAAGAAGAACGAATGTGGGAAAGAAAGCGTACAGAAAATTGAAGTAATAACTGACAAAAGAACAACACGCGCGCATGCAAGAAAGCATGCACAAAGGAAAGTGACAGCTAGAGGAAGAACAACACACGCATGGGGGAAAGACCTAACGTAAGAAGGTTTAGGGTTTTGGTAATATTCTGTAAAAGGTTGAAGAGCCCGAAATGTATAAATATAGATACGAAAGTATCATATAGGGATAATTTTTTGTTATGAGGGTTGTTGTTATTATTGTTGTTGTTGAGGGTTAGGCTTTGGAGTTAAGTTTTGGAGACTGTAACCATGCAGGAGCGTAGGCGACATGTAATGGTTTTAGCTGTATGAACCGATTTTGTAAGCTGTTGAGCAAGGAATATACGAGGGAAGGTAGATCTGAGGATTAGACCACAAACTGTAGAACCTGGTGCGATCTAGTTCGCCTCACATAGATCTTACCCAGTTTTGTGGAGAATTGTAAGTGCGTGGTGCTAGGAATGAAAAACTGCCATAATAAAAGAGCCAAGAACCAAATCTTTGTGGACGTAGCCCAGGAGGGGGTGAACCATGATAGTACTTGCGTAATGTGCTGAATGTATGCAAGTCTCTACTTTCTTTCAGCAATTAATGGTTAAGCTTGATGAATGAGTTAATACATTGTTATGAATTTGTTTATACTTTGATGGAATTAAACTGTGGGATATATGTATGTGACTTCAAGGAATAAGTATTTTACCTTACAACTCATGGTACCTATCTCTAATCAAGAAACCCCTATCCACTACTCTGTCCTACTGTAAACACCCGAGTCTTACAGTCACTCATTTAAAGCTATCTCGAGTGAGACTGTGCAATGCCTTCTAGGTGTTGTGTTTCCTTCTGGTTTACCAGGAGAGTCGATAGTTTTAGAGAGTTTGTTGGAACCCTGAATGACATGAAGTCTGGGTCAATAAATCAGATAACCCGAGAAGGGAAATAGTAACCAACAGTACCTGAGTTGGAGCCAAATGTTATCCCCTAGCCTAGGGATAACTAAGGATAATATATCTTGAGGCCCATAGGTCCTAGACATGAAGTACCGAGAGCCAGATCGAATTGAGCATGGCCCTGGAGGGCCCATCCTTTTCTCCTTTAGTGTCTCCACTTTTTCAGCAGCAACAACATCCATCACATCATCCTGGTCCTACAGCAGAAATGGATCTTCCTCCATGAGGTAATGAGTTCAGGTATCATGGTATGTGTCGCTTTGATCCTCAAAACCTTTGGATATGTTCATTTAATTATTTTCACTTCTAACATGTTCTTGGACCTTATGCCTTTCCACTTAACCACACCTGGGGGAAATATAGGATGCCCTAGTAAGATGGTACCCATAGGTTTTTTGTTTCCACTAGGGGGATTCATGAAAGGTCATAGTTTGTTCCTACCATACTTACCACTTTATATATTTTTCCCACTCATCCATCCCATTACACTGGTCCAGGAATTGGTTTGGCCAAATATCTAAGGGTTGTACATTACCTTGTGGGAAGAAGGGGCTAAAGGCCCAGAGGGAAAAATTAGCTGGAAAAAGATAAAAGCCAAAAGAATGAAACCTTGAGATGCTTCACCCTGGGATCCCCAAGAAAGAAATAAAAAGTTTCTCAACAAGAAATAGAGGGACCCATAAAAAATAATAAATCAAGACCTAGTTGGAGGATAGGGGGTCTCATCACGAGCCAACCTATTAGGTCCATGGGCATGTAGCGGTATGACACTACCAACAGTTGGTCACCAAAACATGGTAGTGGCTCTTGGTGGCATAACCAAGATAAAGGGGGTCTCATCATGAGCCAACCTTCTCATTTCAGTGAAATTCTTGTGGGTAACATTTCCACCACTCGTCACCACGCCAGGGTGGTGTCCCCCAATTAGTCTCTTGAAAGAAAAATAAATAAAGAATAAAAGATAAAAGGCATGAATGGGCTTGCAAACATTTGAATCCATGACAAGGTGTAGCTCACCCTCTTCAGAGGCACCCAAAGGTAAGCCATACATTTCTCTCCTATCACTGAACCCATTGCCCAAACATCCCTTACCACCCCATCCACTCACATGGCCTAGATTTGAATTCACCCGGGAACATCCCACATCGAATGAGCATTAGCCCAATAGGATGCCCTAGCATCCCCTCCAAACTTGACTTGTAGAATAGCATAACATCTATGAGCACTTGTCCGGGTAAAGGGGGTTTCATGCACATGTTTAAATAACTTGATGATTAGATGTGATTGACATTTCCATGATCCCTGTGACTTATGATCCCATGGAGGGGAGGGCGTATTTGTTGATGTTGCAGGGCCACACCCGATGGACAGGTACATATGGGGAGATGATCAATTCATACCTTTATAGGGCTAAAATCCCACCTGATGGATGTTGAGACCCTAGCCAGGGGCAGAGACAGATCAGGGGATTTTCACAGAGAGAAAGGAGGATGTTTCACCAAGGAAACTTAGCAGGCCTAGACCCAGGGGTGTTGTTTCCTTTACACCATGATGTAGGCCTTGGAAGGCCCATGACATCACCCAGGTCACCCATGATGTCACCCAACGTTTTGGATGTTTTGGAGGTAGTTGTGTGCGAAGTGTAAGGTGTGGCAGGATCCTGAGGCCCAAGGAGGCCTA
This sequence comes from Picea mariana, assembly GCA_032191745.1. Lineage (NCBI taxonomy): Eukaryota > Viridiplantae > Streptophyta > Pinopsida > Pinales > Pinaceae > Picea > Picea mariana. Next base: position 100,026 of record JASDQU010108298.1, read on the forward strand.
ATGTTTTTGTTCAGGAGGCCAACATTTCCCAAGAAGGGCCTAACATCACCCTAAAGGGAAATGGCGTCACCTTTACAACTTGTTTTAGGGTTTAATTATGACATTTAATGTAAAAACTGGATATTATGTGTAACAGGCCATGTCGACCTTTTTTGACCTAATTCTGGTCATTAGTATTGTATAAATAAGGGTTTAAACTGTTGTATTTTTCATCATCTTTCACTCACACTTGTGAGGACTGAAATTTTCACCCTCGAGGTTTCTTTGCTGAAAGTTTAGGTGCACTTATTGAGGAAGGATAAATCTTGGAGTATTTTGACAAGTTTCTTGGTGGAAGTGTTCAACTTGGATTTTTCTTGATTATTCTTGATGAATGTGAGTGATATTTCCGCAATTATTCTTGATGAATGTAAGTGATATTTCTGCAATTATTCTTAATTGAATGGTTATAGTTTATTTCTCTTGCATTTACATTAAATATTATGAAATTGCTTGAATAAACCCTAGGAAGACTAGCACATGTTATTGTCCTAGCTTCAAAAGCCTTCACCTACTAGATCTTGTCAAAAGGCCATTTTTCTTGAAGCATGTGTTAAGGCCTTGCAACACCTTAATTATCCATTGTTTCATCTTAGCCGATTTGTTACTTCATCTTTGAGTTAAGGAGGGAGGAAATTCTACTAAGGCCTGGGGTTACCTACACCTTAGTAGCTAGTTTCCCCTAGGGTTTGATAATTGGAGCCTTGGGTTACCAACACTCCAATCTATCAATCTCTCTTGTCCTTGACTCTCCTACTATCATTTTATTCAACATTTTTTTCCATATTCATTGACTCCATTTTCCCTAAAGAACTAGTCTAATTCCTCCTTTGAGTAATTTATCAAAACAACCATGAAAACCTATTCTTTGAGAAACCTACTAACACTTTCTAACTGTAGAATAACCTAACCTATTGACTATATTGTTGTTGTTACTAAATTAAGCTACAGTCATTAAATGTTTATAAAAGAAATTGAAAAGGTTGATTTATACATTGTCTTGTTTGCTTCTAACAAATGCTAGTATTTTGATTTCAATGGTTAATGATTCTTAGTCATTTTGAAGCTATTTCAAGGCATTTAATGTGAAGTATTTCCCTATAAATATTTTTGTTATAATTTTCTTTTTACTTCGTCATATTCAACAAATTTATTTTATCGAGAAAGTCTATGGTTTTATGAAGTGCTAACCAACAAGTGTACTTGCAAATATATCTAGTTTTTTGTTGCTTTGTTCCGGGCAGGTACACTTTGATACTTTATCATTTCATTGGTTAATAAACCAGGACTTTCTGATCAGTGGTGACTTGTGAGAGGGGATATTTATCTATGCACTTTGACTTTGCCTTCTCAAACCCCCAGGTCACTATTACACCTCAAAATTACACACTTCAATAGTATCGAAAGTGTCATCATTACAGGTGTTGTAAGTGTCGCATCTTGTCTGCAAGTGTCACATATTGACCACAAGTGTTGCAAGTGTCACAAACATCATACTACCATCTTGCCTATGTCGTGCCTCTAACAACATCATAAAGACACTTAAGACACCTCAAAGACTACTTTTGAAGAAGAGAGATCACTTGACAGGGAGTACAAACCTTTTGCCATTGAAAGAACCACCAAAAAATGGATTTTGGAGAGGAGCGCTCCCCTACCCACTGTTAGGGAGTGTTGGTGCT
>JASDQU010108299.1:27259-51093 GCA_032191745.1 Picea mariana
AAAACCATGGGCTGACATTCCCATACCCATTACATGATCCCAAAACCCAAAAATCCCTAAAAAGGGGCCAAGATCCCGCGATATCCTCTTCATCTTGCGATCCATCCTTGATAGGTTGTCAAAGTCCCAAAATAGGTCAAACTTGAGCAAGGATCTCCCAAAACTTGGTCAAGGGCCAACAACCCCCCAAAAATCACCCGTGTCTTGTCCCAAGTCACTCTAATTTGACTAGTTTTGCTTCAAAATCCTCGAGCTTGGCTCAATCTGCTTCAAAAGCCTCGATCTTGGCTCGATCTGCTTTGACTTGTTGCTGTGCTACGACCTCTTGTTCTACGAATTCTTGGATGTCTGCCTTGTTCATGGGTCCCTCTAGGCATTGTTCAATTGCAGTAACAACTTGCTCCAGTTCTGCTTCTCGACCTTCTATCTCTGTGAACAGTTGGTAAGCCTCATATTGTATAGGTTGGAGCCTCTTAGTCACTTCCATGAATTTTCTCTGAATAGTGTGAATCTACTGCTGGGTAGTGCGCTGCTCTTGGGATCGATTCATTATTTCCACAACTGACAGGGGCTTCAACTGCACCTGTATTGTCTCTGCTTGATACTTCACTTCTTGGAGCTGCGATTCTAGTGCCTTCAGTTCTATATTCCTCAAGAGTTGCTCATAGGTATGGGCACTGTGATCACTTAGTCTCTTGCATTCCAGGGCAAGGGATTTTATTCTTTCGACTACGCTTTGAGCAGTTGCCTCTCTTTGGTCCCTTACATCTTGTGGGGTGTCAGGTATAGTGTGAAGCTCTAATTCTATTATTCATTGTTGTAGCTACTGGAAAACTTCTGCTATCTGCTCTACTTGATGCATGACTCGGTCTTCAACTTGTGGCTATAAGCCTGTCACAAAGCAGAGTGCTCTGTTGACTGCTTCCTTTACTTCGACTTGCTCTACGAGCAACTATTCGTTTTCTTGTTGCATCTGTACTTTATCTTCTTCAAAGTTTTCCTGAATAGAAAAATTCTCCTATTCTACAACTTTGAGTTGTTCTATGAGTGCGCCTTACACTTGCTTCAAGACTTGGGTGGCTTGTTCTACTTCTTCTTGTGCGTGATGAAGATGAGCTTCGACTGCATCAACTAATCAGCGGAGTTGGGCCGACTCATTCCCCAACTCTAGTTCTTCTGATGGTAGGGGCGCAATGGGGTTTGCATGACTGGATTGGAGAGCTTGTTGTACTCCTCAAAGCTCGACCTCAATTCTATCATACATTTCCTCTTGCTTAGCTTCTTGCTTTTCTGCGATTTCCATCGAAGCATCATTTAGTGATGTGATGATTAAATCAAAATAATCATCAGTAAGCATAGTATTCATCTTGGTCACGATGGCTCTAGATTTCTTCCGCGAAGAGAGTTTATGGGGAGAAACCTTCCTCTTCTTCAGGATATTGGTCTCATCTCTCGACGGTGTTACTTCACCTTTCTTTTGTTCAGCTTCTCTATCCTTCATCTTTTATACGTTGTCATCACCTCCTCACTCAGGTGATATGGAAGTAGTCTTCCCTGAGGCGCTACTTAGGTCTTGGACCTCTTTAGTATTCTTTGTTTTGCTAGGTCTGGGTGTATCATGCGCAGTTTCTAGGCTGTCAGGGTCAGACATCTCTGTAGGGTCTACTGGAATAGGGTGGTCTGCTGACCAGTCCTTACTAATCTTCTCAAGATCCTCTTCTGTGAGCTTATAGTATGACTGGAGCTGCTCCTTATGTTCATTAGCTCGCCCTGTAATGTAAATGAAATGGCGATCTGCATTGAACTTCATCAAGGGTCATAATCTTTGTAAGGTGTTCAAAGTCATGTGAGGCTTAGCTTCGATGGCTCTCTTTAGCTGAAGGTGGTAGGTATGAAAAACAACATTCAACTACCATTGTTTGTTCATATCAGTTGAATACCAAAGGTTAGTGAACTTTGTGGCAAGCGACTCAAATGGCTCGATGTCCGAGAAGGTTGTACCTTCGAGCATCTCTCAGGAAAGAAAGGTGATAAGGATCAAGAGCTAGTTGAAGTGGAACTCGTAGCCCTGATCCTATGCTTTGTGACAGTCTAACTCAAGTTGATTGACTAGGTACTTCACCCAGTTCATCTGTAAGCCTTCTACACACTTCCCCGTGAGGTCGACGACAAATCCCGTGACTTGTGTGAGTCGATTCTTTCGTACCATCTTCCCAGCTATTAACTAACATGCTAGGTGCACTGTGCCATTCTATATGGAGGCTACCTTGTAGCCTCATGTTCCCTTTTTGACATCGTTGTATGTATCCTTAATATTCTGTGCTAGCGCATGATCTGTGGCTTTTCCTGGGTAGAACTCCTGCGGGTCAGGTCCTTGCATACTCAAGCCTGTGATCCTATGGATCAACATTGGGTCAACTATAGTACGATGTTCTATCCACAAGTAGCCACCATGGAAGCATGACAGTAGGAGCTTAACGCATGAATTAACCTCTTGGTGCCTTCCAAAGTACAGTATCTTCATTACATTTAAGAGGGTGGACTGTGTGAGGTCCATAGTCCACTGTAGAGGGATTATCTTTGAGTTCTTCTCCTTCATCTTGGTTAGGTATTTGTATGGGGAGAGCATGTTGTGGTTCTTGCAATCTCCAAGGTTGAAGTTGTTAGCGATCAATATGCACTGGTTTTTGAGAGCATTTTTATCTCTCTCTCTCTCTCTCTCTATGTTTCACCCATTTTTCTTATTAGCCTTTGGCCATTATCTTAAAATTTTTGTTTCCTTATCAACTCTCATTGATCATGATTGCTCCAAGCCTTTGTTATTCGGTCTTCAACCTGCATTTCACCAATACATATTGTCAATTTTTCTTAATTGATACATATCCCAAACCATAGTTTTTGCCTTTTTTATGTTTATATTCTTGTGGTGTGTGCACACTAAGTGATCAATGACATAAGTATAAACCCAATCTATATCAATTTCCATGTAATACTCCAAAGACTAGAATTCAAGAGTTAAAGGCTAACCGAGACCCAAATTGAGCCATTAATCCAGCCAATATTTTAAGATCTTCATCAAAGCCCACATACAAGCAAATGAGTTATTTCTAAGCCAAAATATAAGTCTATAAGTCAGCCATAACGCCAGGCTCTATGTTTTATTTTATCATCAAAATAGGTATGTATGCATCGATGAATACAAAGGTTTTAAACCTTTGAAATTTTATTTGCATACAAAATTCCCAACATTCATGAAAACAAATAAAAACATATTCATATGGCACACCATGCGTTGAGCCACCAATTGCCAAATCGATGATACAACTGTCAAATATGGCACAACTATTCAATGGTGAATGCGGCATTAGTTGTTCAAATATTGACATGTTGAAAGTATCTAGCTACGCAGAGGAGACACAGAGGGAGTTGCATCGAGTTGTAGGGTTTGAATTATCCACCGACAGATTGTAAAAATCAAAACAACGGACTAAGGACTTATTTATTTCATCAGTTAAATTCCTCTAATCCAAATATTCATTAGAAACTTACTGGACCATAAGATGAAAGCTTATGAGCTCATTCAACAGGGCTTAAAGAATGATTTGAAAAGTCATGTCTGTAGATGAATCCCGGTCTATGGATCTTGCAGATCGATTTATAAATAGTGAATGTGTTAAGCATATGCTTCAGGTAGATCAGGTGGAGTTGGATAAGAAGACAAATATGTTGTTTACAAAGGATGGGGATCAACACAATAACTTATATGACATGCAATGGATGTGGTATGAGCTAGCTTCTGGTGATAGTTACTTCAGACAAGGTTCTCTTGGTCAAGCTTTAAAGAAGTACTTGGCAGTGGAGAAAAATTATGCTGGTATGACTGAGGATCAATTCGAATTTCACTCTTATTGATTATGGAAGATGACCCTTTGTACATATGTAAAGATGTTGAAGTTTTAGGACCGTCTACATTATTTTCCTTTCTTCCATGGAGTTGCGAACTGGTGTTGGTGCTCAACACTCATAGGTTATGCTGCATGGATCGACTTTGTTGCACAAAATGATGTTGTTTTTCCTCATTTGACCGTCAAGAAAATAATTGTTTATTATGCACTTCTAAGGCTTCCTTGGACACAATCCAATGATCAAAAGATCCAATGAGCACATGAGATTACATCTGCACTATGCTTAGAAAGGAGTCAAAACACCATGCTGGGTGGTTTGTTTGTTCAGGGAATTTCCGGAGGTTAAAGGAAGCACGTTTGTATTGCACTTGATATTCTCACTGATCCTTCCATCTTGTTCTTTGATGATCCCACGCTTGGTTTGGATTCAACAATTGCCTTGCGTATAATTGATATTGTGAAAAGTTTAAGTAAGAATGGTATGATTGTTGTGATGGAAATTCACCAACCATCACCAACCATCTAGTTGACTGCAGCATCATTAATGCAAAAAATAAATTTGATTTGATCAGGAAAGTTTCCCTTCTTGACCAAAATAGAACTTTTACTAGCGCAGAAGGTGGAATTATAACCAGTTAGCTGATGAAAAGCAGAGCTTTCACCAGCTAACTAGCAAATCTTAAGGCGAAATAGCTGGTGAAACCTGAGACTGACCAGCAAAGGTGTATTTTTGTCCAGATCGAAGTTTTTCTCAACTGAATCTCTTGAAAATGATTTCCAAAGATACATATTGAATTATAGTGTTAAATATAAGATCCACTTTTGATGTAAAGAAGTTAGAAGATGATTTCAAGTTGATTTGACACCTTTTTTTTGGGGGGGGGCAATAGATCAGGGTTTTTTCTAAACTTGGAAAATTCGAATTTATCTTCATCAAAGGATATCAAACAGCCTTGGAAGGTTTATCTGCACAGCACAGAGGTTCTACATGATCTGAAGACCATGAAATGAGGAGTTGACCTCATTTTGAGGATCACTTCCTCTCTTTTTGTAAAAATTGTTTTGACTTTCTATCTTTAGCAAGTTTGATCCATTCTTCTAGGATATGAATATTTTATTGTAAAGTTATAAGGCTAAGGATATGAGATGAACAATGAAAGGGGGGTTCAGTCGAAGGACTGAGGTTTTAATTCTAGATACAATACCATGCTTCTTTGTAATAGACTGTCATAGATATGTAATACAGATCACAGTCTTCATTCTCTATTAATATCAGATTGTCATTTCTTACTTCTTCTATGCTTTTATTCAAGTTATCTTAACTGCAATATGACTGTCATCTCATTAGTTAGTTCATAGCTTGATTTAATAGTAATCTTTACTTTGATTCAAGTTTTTCTTAGCTGCCAATGACTGTCATCTCATTGGTCAACTCATAATCTTGATTTAATAGTGATACCTGCACTGTCTTATCCGACCCATCACATGTGTGATCTGGTTAGTAAGTATAGTATTCTTCATCCACTGTTATGCTATTCATCTGATCATTGATTCCTGAAAGAACTGTCTCATCTGATTATATATTCTTTGAATGTCTTGATATGATCTAGTAGGTCAGATATCCCATTTTATCCCAACATAATCATAAGCCTATTCATATTTTAAGTTACCAAGCATATTTGGCTTACAACCCCAATGAGTTTCTTGGAGCGATAACAGAAGTCACTGAACTTCAACACTGTGATCTTGTCTTGCTGTGCTCGAACTATGCATATCCCCTTCGCGAGGTACGCGATGACCATGGTGTACTTGAAATCTTTGGGTACACTATCGCGACTCACTATGTCGGCCATAGGTGGGATGTAGTTGGGTAATATGGACAAGATCAACTTCGCATTGGCTAGATCATCTCTGTGCTTGGTTCTCTTCTTTGTTATCAGTCAAGATGGCCCTGATATGCGAGCATTCGATGGAGAGGCCTGCACTCCTCTCGTCGATGACGCTTGTATACCTGCAAACATCGACATTACTCTTTTGATCGTGAGGTCGATGAGATATTCTCCAAAAATATTTTCTGTAGCACTAAGCTCATCCGACATGCACGCTCAGGGTTGAAAATCTCAGGTTCGAAGAGAAATTTCTCAATGCAATGGGATAGATGGAAAAAGAGCGATGATCACTTTTTGAAAACAACTAATCTGCGGGATCAAATTCACGGTTAAAAAAAGTGTTCTCGGTGCATGGCGCGACAGGATAAATAGATATCTTGGAAACAGGTCGATTGCAATGGGTACGAAGCCTTCATTAACTTAGTTCTTCCCATTATGGCATGGTCCCAACTGTTTGGTGGTGAGTTGTATAACCATAAATTCCTTTCTTCCCATTCAGGGTGTCATTCTAATGGTTATATTGTTCCCAATGGCTATATTGCTTTGCCATGGAAAAGTATCATGTGACGTTGCTCTGATATCCCGACAAAGTTCCAATTTCTGACATTTTCCTTCTGCAAAGTTCCTTCTGGATCCTTATGTAACTTCTCGATCTTGGATCTCTTCTTACTTATCTTTCTAGCCTTTTTCCTAGTGAGTTTCGTCTTGGTATTCCTTTTTCCATTCTAATTCTTATCTCCTCTTGGTAGAGTAATGTCATGCTGTTGAGATTCTTTCCTAGAAATTAGGGGTAATACTGTATCTGGAATAGGTATTGCAATATTTTGGGAGTCCTCTAGTATTCTTGTAACTTCGGCATCCAATTCTCTGGGTTCAAATGGCTTCGATCTATTCTCCTATTCTTTAATCAAGTGTGTGATCTTCCTAGTCATGAAATCTTTTAACTCTTGCTTCTTATACTCTAATACTTATTTTTCTTTCCTCCTGGCCTGGTCTCTTTCAATCCAAGGTTTTCTGAGCAACATAGTAAATGGATCTCTATCCTCAATAAATTTAACAACTTCAAATTCTTCCTTTGTCAAAGTTCCCTTAGTACTCATAGATATTTGGGTAAGATTTCCACATAGGTTTATCATCTTTCCTATGAATAGTCCTATTTCTCCCAATGAAGGAACCATAGTAGGCTCCCCTAAATTTTCCCAAGTTATTTCTGTCATAATATTCACCTATGTTTCCTCATCCATAACACAGTCAATGTCGAAGTCTCCTATTCTTTCTTCTATGCATTCTTTTTCTTTGAAGATCTATGATAAGATGACATGTCAGTGGTCATTCAGGGTTTCTTTCATATGTAGCAATACTTTATATGATTCTTTCTAGGGTTCTGCCATAATCTTAGTTTATGGATTTGCCTTAGGGTTTTCTTGTCTCATATTCATTATTTCAATCTTGGTTATCATTCTAGGGCAATCCAATACTTCATGGCCCATAGATCTGCAACAGAGGCAACTAGGTCTTCTACCAGGGCATTCCTTAGCTAGATGGCCCAGTCTTCTGCAACTATAACAAAGGGTTAATCCTATCTTTATCTTAAATGAGCCCCAGCCTCTCCTGTGCTATGCACTAGGATCATGGTAGCTATCTTGCAAAAAATTGTTTCTAGGATCCTGCATCCATTTGTTAGTCCAAACATTCTCTCTATGCATAGGTATACCATACCTTTCACTATTCTTATCAGATCTACTCATATCAAATATTATTTCATCTATCAGTACCCTAGTTTTCAAGCTAGGGCAATTCTTATCAAACATACCTAGATCCATACTTCAGAAAAAAAAAATTCCACTTATCTTACTTCTACAGAGCACAAAGCTTTCATATCTAAAACTTTTCACTATTCTTACCTTTATCAGAGCACAGAGCTTGCAGATATTACCTCTTTTATTCAGATCATACTTCTTTTCTATAGCATAGAGGTTCACAAACTAAGTAGAGTACTGCGCACTAGAGTGGCAGATCTACGCACAGAGCTTTCACAATTTCAGGTCAGATCTTTTCACAAAGCTTCTTCTTCCTCAGTTCCCAGCAATCATAGTTTCACGTCCCGACAACAGAACCATTTGTTGGCACAGGGGAAGAACCAGGGTTCAATGCTCAAGAGCACACCAACAAAACCCTTACTACCGACCCTTTTGGTAACACCTGCGAAGAAGATAAGTCTCAACCAAGGTAGAGGTAGGGGTTGTTGCAGGACTCCAGTGTATACAACCTTAGCTGGGACACAGATATGTGATTCTAACACTTAACAAAGAACTCAAAAATTAACATTCATCAATATCCAATTCTTAGTTACAATGCAATTAAACCCTAATTATAGAGCATGACATTATTCAAACAGATCTAGCATCTAATATCACTTAGCATCATGAAAAAATCAGATCCTAACAAATTTTGGCACTAATCACATGTGTGTAAGTCAAATCTAACATCCATTCATATAGATCATTAAGCACAAATCATCAACAAATCTATCTATCTATATTAAATCACTAAGCATATTAACATATAATCACATCAACACATTGCACAAAGCAAAGAAACACAACATATACGTGGTTCACCCCAACCCTGGGTCTACGTCTACCAACTCTTCATCTTCTTTATTAGCTTCTTCAATAGTTTACATGCACATAGCCTCAAAACATTACTCTGCAGAGGACAGGAGATCTGTGCAGGTCGCTAGACCCTCCTTTCCTGAGTAGATCGAAGCACATATCCTTCTACAGTCTTTTACAATGACTTTCACTTAGCTTTGCAAGTCTCACACAGTATGCACAAAGCCTCGACAGCGCTTGATCACACAGATCCAACCCTAACACTTAACCATTCCCTACAACTTCTTCTCTTTACATCACCTAGTCTTCTATATATATTACAAAATAGGCCTAACCATGGATAAACCCATGGGTTGGCATTCCCATACCCATTACATTATCCCAAAACCCAAAAATCCCTAAAAGGGGGTCGAGAACCCGTGATCTCCTCTTCCTCTTGCGCTCTACCCTTGACAGGCTATCGAAGTCCCAAAATAGGTCAAACTTGACAAAGGATATTCCAAAACTTGGTCAAGGGCCAACACTCAACCGAACTCTAGTCACGACACTCACCATGGTGCTAGACTCTTGTGTCCACGAGACCTTCAGATGGCCCAACCTCTACAAGATAGAGCATGACTTCTCCACCACCTACCAAATGTTGGGCGCCAACTCAATGGTTGCTAATTTCCATATTTAATATGGGTTGCTGTGTCATATAGGAAATATCTGCGTTCCATCAAGTGAGTGTGTGAAACTAATTTGGGAAGCTCAAGACAATGGCAGTCCTGCAAAAACATTTTTACTAGACAAAACTTCAACAGTATGTCGACAAGTATATTAGGTCCTGCATTGCATGTGCTATTGCCAAACTGACCACAAAGAAATAGGGACTTTACACCCCTCTGCCTACTCCCAACAGGACATGGGGATCCATCTCAATGGACTACATGTTGGGCCTCCTATACACTAAGAGGGGAAATGACTTTGTTTTGTGGTTGTTGATCGCTTTTCCAAGATGGTGATTCTAGTCACCTGTAAGAAAAACATCACAATAGAAGCCACTGCCAAGCTCTTCTTTGAATGAGTATGGGTACATTTTGGGATCCCACAAACCATTATCTTAGATCGTGATAGTCGTTTCCTTAGCACATTTTGGTCGAGCCTCTGGTCACTGCTAGATACCAAGTGCAAGATACCAGATATAAAAAGTATGCAGAACAAAAATAAAATGATAGAAATGGCAGAATAACAGTAATATAACCAGCATAATCTCCACAATAACACAGAAATGATATAAGAAAAACAACAGAAATAACACTTTGATTCAGAAAGCAATGTTCAAGGGCCTCTTCGAGGGGGAAACCTCCAGTCGAGCAGTGTTCTATTACAATAATCTCCAAGATAGGGTTTTCATATCCTCGACCCTTATTTATACTAAATATGTCTATCAAGAGAAGCATCTAGAGGAAGATCCTTCTAGAAGCGAAAGCTTCAATTAGGTCTTCTTACATCCGCTTTATTCTATTTTATTGAAAGACATTATTAATATTGACCTTTATTACATCTAAATATATTGATCTACCTATGTGCGGGTTAGGACCCTAACATGTTCGCCCCCTTAAAAGCATCCTTGTCCTCAAGGCTTGAGATGTGGAAACTGTTGCAGAATGGTAGTTGGTTCCCAAGTGGTATCTGCTGGAGTCGTATCTTTCCACTGGACTAGCACTTCCTTGATGGTACTCTAACGCAGGTGACATTCACACTGGTCCAAAACTACTTTAGGTTGTAACCAAATGGATCCTTCTTCAGCTAACTCTGGAAGGTTGGTTTGAATTTCGCACCTAGTTCCAATCACCTTCTTTAACCATGAAACATGAAAAATGGGATGTAGCTTTGACTGACTAGGTAGAGCTAACTGATAGGTGACTTGTCCCACATGCTTGAGAACTGTATAAGGTTCATAAAATTTGGGTGCTAGCTTCTGACAATGCCCGGTCTTGAGGGAAGTTTTCTTGTATGGTTGCATTCGTAGAAACACTTGATCCCCTTCTGCAAATTGATGTTCAGAGCAACCTTGATCTGCTTTTTTCTTCATGTGATTCTATGCTATGAACAGGTTCTCTTTAAGGGTACAAAGAATATCCTCTCGAACTGTAAGTGTTTGGTCAACCGCCTGGACCTTCGAGGTACCCGGTAAGTATGAGAGAACTGAAGGTGGCTTATGTCCATATACCACTTCAAAAGGAGTCATGCATGTAGTTGTATGGTAGGAAGTGTTGTACGATCATTCAACTAGGGGTAACCATTGAGCCCACTGACGTTGCTTTTTAGAGGCAAAACACCTCAGATATGTTTCCAAACACTTGTTGACAACTTCTGTTTGACCATCATTCTAGGGATGATAAGCTGTGCTGAGATGCAATCGGGTGCCCTGTAGCTTAAACAGTTCTTGCCAAAAATTGCTTGTGAAAGTTGGGTCACAATCAGAAACAATAGAGTGTAGCATGCCATGAAGCTTGAAGACCTAGTCCATGAAAATTTGAGCCACCGTGGATGTAGTAAATGGGTGTTGAAGAGCGCAGAAATGAGCATACTTGGAAAGGCGATCCACAACCACCATTATGACTGATTTATTCCCCGATTTGGGTAAGCCGGTAATAAAGTCCATAGAGATATCCTTCCAAATAGTAGGTGGAATCAGAAGCGGTTGTAGTGTGCCCAGAGATTTGACTATTTCACCCTTGTTGCGTTGAAACACCTCACATTCAGTGACAAAATTATGGATGTCCTGTTTCATACCATCCCAGAAAAAGGAATGTTTGACCCTGTCATAGGTTTTGGTGAACCCTGAGTGCCCCGCTGCGGGTGTAGCATGAAGCTCAGAAAGTACCATGGATTTAAGCTTTTATTGTTTACTTAAATACAAATGACCTTTGTATCGAAGCTCATCCTGGAGCCAAGAGTACCCTGGGGGAGCCGAAGCATTGGTCTGCAATTACTGGATCAAATGTGAACTTTTGGGATCTTGTAGCCATTCCTGGCGCACAACTTGGAGCCAATCGGGTACAATGAAGGAAAGAGAAAAAACGGATCCTTCTTCTTCATATTTTCGGGACAGTGCATCCGCCACTACATTGTCTTTTCCCTTCTTGTAAATGATCTCATAATCATATCCAAAGAGCTTAGTCACCCATTTTTTTTGCTCCAAGGAGGAAATGTGTTGTTCCAGAAATTACTTGAGGCTTTGATGGTCGGTCTTAATTTGGAAGCGTTTCCCCAAGAGATAAGGGTGCCACAGATCAACAACATGCAGAATAGCCAACATTTCCTTTTCATAAATGGGTTTTCCCAGATTCCTTTCAGATAGTTGCTTGTTGGTGAAGGCCAAAGTTTGACCCTGTTGCATAAGGACAGCACTGATTCCTTTCCTTGAGGCATCACATTCCAACACAAAGGTCTTTGTGAAATCAATAAGGGCTAGAACCGGAGTGGTGCACATGGTCGTCTTCAAGGTTTGAAAATCTTGAGCAGCGACTGGAGTCCAAGTGAAAGAGTTCTTTTTGAGGAGAGCAGTGAGAGGTGCTACAATCTTTCCATAGTTCTTAACAAACTTGCGATAATACCCTGTTAAGCCCAGAAATCCATGCAAGATTTTGAGAGTCTTTGGGGGCGACCATTCTTGCATAACTTCAATCTTTTTCAGATCCACCCTGACGCCATCCTTTCTAACTAGATGACCCAAGTATTCTACTTTTGAGGCACCAAAAGCACATTTAGACAGTTTTAGGAAAAGTTGGTGCTGAGAGAGTAGATGGAGAAATTGATCCACATGAGTAAAATGGTCTATACAGGTTTTTCTATAGATGAGAATATCATCAAGGAAAACTAAGACAAAATGACGGAGAAAGGGACGGAAGACATGATTCATGAGGCTTTGGAAGGTGGAGGGGGCATTACACAAGCCAAAGGGCATGAGAAAAAAGTCATAGTGGCCCTCATGAGTTCAAAAGGTCATCTTGGGAATGTCTACCCCTTTCATACATGTCTAGTGATAGCCCAAGCGAAGATCAAGTTTAGTAAAGAATTGGGCACCACTCAATTCATCCAGGAGGTCATCAATGACAGGAGTGGGAAATTTGTCTTTAATGGTCAGTTTGTTGAGGGCACGGAAGTCAGGACACATTCTCCAAGAACCTTATTTCTTCAGGACCATGACTACAGGAGAAGAGCAAGGGATTGTACTAGGGCAAATAATGACTACATTAAGGAGTTCTTGGACCATTTTCTCAATTTCATTTTTTGTGAAAAGGGGTGGCGATATGGACAGATATTGGGAGGAAGGCTTTCAGGTACAAGGGGAATGGAATGATCATGAACACTGTAGGAAGGAGGGAGTCCTTGGGGAGTGGAAAATGCCATTTGATGTTTAGAAAGGAGGGCTTGGAGGTCTTGCGGCACCGGGGGTGTGTTGGTAGCCATTTTGCATTTTTATCTTTTCCTTATGAGTTGCCTACATAAGGGTGTTGAACCCTAAATACTTGTCATAATTCTTGAAAACAAAACGACACTATCATCTTTGCTTTCGCATATAATCTTCTCATTTTCATTTTCATGACTGCAAGCGTGAAAACCCTGAATTGGAAGTCATGTCGATGGCATTAAAATCATCCTTCGATTGCTATGAATACTCTTGTTCATGTGGTCGTTTCACCTCTAATGGTCATACATGTGTCAAAACACCAAACCTTTATTCACATTGTATTTTTTTTGACATGGTTTCAATTTATAAATTCATGATGCAATGATTTTTGGTGTCTTTGATTAAATCCTTGGTACAATGGTTTCATAGAATGCATGAATTTTATGATCAAACCTTTGGTGTTACATTCGAAAGGTTGTTTTGTTTTATATCCTACAAAAGCTATTGTTTGTTCAAACATTTGGATCGACTTGTCATTATTTTCAATGGTTATTTGCTTGGCATGTCGTTTATATTGTTTTTAACACACACCAATAGTGATTTGAATCACCAAAGCGCCGTCAATTGTACATATCGAAATGACTGTTTTGCATGGTTTTATTTCATTCCACCACCCGCGCACGTATAGGCATTAATGTCTTCCTTGTATCTCGGGCTACCTCTGTTTGTTTTGGGAAACCTGTGAGCATTTGGTCCTGTGCCTAGCCTGTCTAGCCTCCTCACCGTTTACCCTTCTAACTGTGTGTTCTCTCCTATGGCACCTGTAGTGTGCCTAGAACCTAATGGCATCCAAACGCTTCTTTTGTTTGACAATGCTCGTGAGGACCTGGAGAATAATGGCTGGTTGGTTTTCATCCAAAAATTTGAGGGTTTCAACCTCGCGGTCGACCAACAGTTTTCCCTCACATTCGACGAATGCAGGGCTAAGGTTGGGGACATCCAACTTGAGCTAAACGAAGAATTCTTCAGTTCATTCATGGGTTTTCTAGCTAAAGGGAAGAGGTGGTTTAAGAATTCAAAATTGGATGAAGTGCCGTGGACGCTCCTATTTACATCAAGGAAAATTGTTAGTTGTGACAGAGGTATGCCAATCATTGCCCTCAAGTCTAGGTGGCATGATCTATTGGCCATTGTTAAGCAATTCGTGACTTGCAAAGGTCGTTATGGTTTAGTGTTTCTTTACCATCTCTGGTTGCTTATGAATTTTATAGATTTCCCTTTGAATATGCCTCACTACCTCCTACGCAGTCTGTATAAAATGTCTAAACAATTTAAGAGGGAAAAGGCTGACTCCAACCTCTTCCATCATTGTTTGATCAAAATCATTATTGTGCATCATTTGAGGCTAAGTGGTGACTATTGGCAAGCTTTCCTGTTCAAGAATGGCTTTGCCACTCCTGAATGTATTCAAGTGGACAAGATCGTGGTCACTGAAACCCTTATTGGGCCAGTCGTGCCACCTCCTACCCTCCTACCCACTATCAAACCCTCAACCTGCCCCAACATTGACCTACTCGACACTATGCCCGACCCATGTTCGAAAGACAATGCTAAGACTGTTAAGAGACCTGTAAGAAAAAAAGGGAAGGGTAATACAAATGTCAAAAACAAAGCAAAGAAAGATGCACGTTGGGTATCTAGGTGCGCTCGGAACAAGCCCAAACAAAACAAAAACCAGAAGCCTATTGTTTTGAGAGAAGATTCAGACTCTGAGATTGAACGCTTTTTGGCTGAGGAATACCTGTACTCACAAAGTCTCTGTTATGTTGAACCTTACGATTACATATCCAACCTCCCACCGTGCCTCAAGGATGACCCTAACTTCCCCGAAATTAAGTTTGACAGTGGAACCCCTGGTAATTTAAAAGAACCCTCACCTGTAGTGACTCGGCCCGATCAACAACAGTGCACTCAATGCAACTCTTGGCTAGAACGATACTACACAGATGTCCCACTGTTGCAATCTAAAATTAAGTCCTTAAAGGACCGGGTGAGAGTGTTGTCTAAAGAAAATGATAGACTGCAAGACAACGATAAGAGGCAAAATACCACGGGTTCTATCGTCTTCAGAAATGTTGAGGCAGCTATACTGCTTTTGTTAACTCAAAGTTATCCTGACCGAATCATTTTTCTACAGCCCAGGTATGTTATTTCAACATCGATTTTTGAATGATTTGGTTTGAATTAGTATAGCCGATTGTGTTTGCTCTGAATTAGTTCTGTTTTGTTTGAATAGATTCAAAACGATTCTGTTATTACCAAGAATGATTTCGTTTTGGATTGTATTTGCATTGAATCAGTACAAAAGATTTGTTTGCTAGATCGAATATAGCTCTGTTTTGATTAAATCGGTTTAATACGATTTTGTTATTCTTGAATTAGCATAAACGATTGTATTCGTTTTGAATTAGTAACAAAAGAATTGTTTGATAGATCGCACGCATTCCTGTTACCATTCGATTAATTCAATATGATTTCGTTTGTTTCGAATTGGCATGAAAGATTTGGTTTGTCATACTGTTGACGGACAAAATCGATCGTCCGTCAACTGAGAGAATGGAACCGGTCCGGGGTTGTCTAATAACCCAAGCTGTTTGGGATGAACCACCCTGATGGGTTTAGTGGCTCCGTTAGCCAATCTAAGGTCCTAAGAAAACAAAAGAAAACTAATCTAAACTAACTAAAAATAAAACAAACTAACTAATAAACTAATCTAATTAAAACTAACTACTAAACAAACTAAACTAAAACTAATTATTAAAACAAACTAAACTAATCTGACTATTCTATATAATCTACTAATTACTACTATACTAACTCTAATTAACCATCTAACTACTAACTGCAATATAACTTATTCACAAAATGTACAATATTGACAATTTACAGATTTAAATAAAACCTGTAAAACTCATTAATATTCTGCCCTAAGACAACAAAAGATATTTTTGTTGATTTTATAATTTTTTATGAACAGAAACAAAAAAGAAAACGAGTTAAACTAAATCACTAATCTAAACTACAAATATGTCTAATCAAATCAACGAAAATAATCACAAACTAACCTGGAAATACGCTCCAGATTTTCCCTGTGTATGATGACTGTACTAGCAGATCGGAGGAAGGAAACTCGCACCAAATAATCCAGAAGCTTCTCGTAAACGATAGCTGCAGTGCTCTTTAAGTTTGTTTACAGGATAAACAAGACATAAAAATCATAACAATTATATGATTTATAAATCTCCACAATTAGGTAAACTTGTTATGCAAAGACTTATACAGAATAATCCAATTGATGAAGAAGAGAAATCTGTCATTCATAAACTGAATCAAGTAATTTCTATGTTTTTAAATACTGGAAGAAGTCAGATATGGATCATATTAATTAATTCATATCATTTTCAAAAGACTAAGATAGCTAAAGTAGTCATTAATCAAATGCAAATTGATAACATAAACATGAAACAAAAGATTGATATTATGAAAGCTAAAGCTGTAGTAGAACATCAATTTCTGTCTTAGTCTCTATTAGATATCCATTATCCTGGTTCTCCCACAAGTGAGGATGATCCTTATTAAAAAAATAATAAGTATTTATAAGTTTTTCCACAGGGTAAAACCTCGCTGTGGAAGTTATCACACTGTTTACATAAATCTGGGAAGATATTCCCAATTTTAACTAAACTAAGTAACTACAATAAAACTAAAACACCCAAATATCTCTTGAACTACCCAACATGTCTCATGCAATTCGGATTTACTTGAAACAGGTCAGAAATAGACAAGTTAGAGAGATATTTTATTAACAAAACAATAAAAATCTAATTCTATAGACTAGCTACAGAATCATGTGATTCTATAGCTAGTCTAAATAAGATACAGAATCGGCATTGAGATTAATTCAAATCTTTTTAAAGAATTAAATTTAATCATCATCTAAGAACTATCTGAAAATGAATCATTTAATTTGAAATTATTATACCATTCGAGATCAAATAGGATCCACATCATTCAACCGAATACAGAGATAGGAATACTCTGTTTCGATTATTATCATAAGTCGGGTGAACAAAATCATATGGAACAACACTGTAATCGTTTCTCAACAAATCAAATCCACCAGTTGTAAAATCATTTTGATATTCAATTGAAATCAAAACGAATCGCAAACACTTCGTTATACTTGTCTTATCAAGAGGAGAAATAATCGAATCGAACAGGATTATTTTCAAATCATGATAACTGTATAGCAAACGATTTAGGCTATGAGAAAATTCAAATCATAACTGACTCGTAACTGTCCACAAACAAAATCGTAACAGGATCAATCAAATAGAATTCGTTATAGACATCGATCATTTATCATTGCACAGTGAGCAAACAAGATCGATTTTCCTTTACCAAAATCATTCCAATCAAACGAATTATAACCGGGTTTGACCAATTCATTTTTTTTTAAAAACCAAATAGAGCATCAATTTCAATCAGAATCCAACTCGTCAAATAATCTTTCCAACTAAAGAAATAGAAAATATTTTAACACAGTCATTACGAATCAAAATCGTTTCATGATTGCATGCACAGGCTTAAATGAGCATATTGTTTTTATAAAAACAGAGTCGTTCCTTTTGAATTGAAACCGAACAGAGTTGCATTCTTTTTCATACAAGATTACACAACACAACATATCATAACAACCAAACTCAATAAGATCGTTTACCAACCATAGCATATGGATCATAACAAAATCAAATCCAGACAAATCATATTCTAAATTGGGCGTGAAAAACTTCCTGTTGGGAGTGGGCACAAAACGAATTGAATTGAAAACACACCATTACTTTCGTTATTTCACTCAGACAAACTTAGCAAATGAAATCCAAACGAATAACCATTCCAATCCAAATAAAAATCAATGAGCAAATCATATATCACAACGAAATTCCTTCTATTTTTATCAAAATGAAGCCATGTACAAGATGATCACCAAATGATAGAGGCATTTGGATGAGTGACTGAGTTATTTAAAAACTGAATTCAAATCATTATATCAACCTAGATTATTTACAAAACAAAAACAATGTCAAAACCATACCTGTATAGCAACAAGGCTGCTTGATTATGCCAGTTTGGAATTTACAACGGCCGTGGATGATTCCACGTTTTTGAAAAGGATGGAGCCGGTTGTCTTTTACTTTTTATCTGTTGCTTGGAGCTTGGCCTTTTGACTGGTTAGCACTGCAATTTGATCTTCCAGTGATTGAATCTTCGATTAGAGTATGGGAACATCAATGTAGTATCGTTCTAACCATGAATCGCATTGGTCACAGGGTGACTGTGTGGGTTTAGAAAGAGAAGGCAAGGGTTTGGCCAAATGACCAAGGTTTTCACGAGGCAATTTAATACCCGGGTAGTCAGGGTCATTCTTTAGGCAGGGGGGAAGGTTCGATACGAAATCATAAGGGGGCTCGGGACATAAACCCTATGAGTAGGGGTACTCGCTGGCCAAGAAATGTTCAACATCAGAGTCGGAATCCTCACTTAGGATGATAGGGTTGGACTCGACAGAGGGTTTCGGTTTGTTTCTAGCCATTCTCGAAATGAGCCGAGCATTCCTTTTCCCTTTGGCATTGGCAGTAAGGTTTTCCTTGGGATTTTTTCTCATAGGCTTTTTAATGGCCTCTACACTCTTATTTACAGTGTCGGGTAAGTCAACACTAGGGTCGTTCGAGGGTTTAGGAAGTAGGAGATGTAAGGGTACATGCGGTTCAGCCTTGGTTTCAATTACCACAGGTTTATCAACCTGTACAGGGTCTATGTCCTCAAAGCCATTACGGGCGATGAAAGCCCTCCAATTATCACCATGCAAACTCAAATGATAAATAATGATGAGCTTAATAAGCCCATGGTGGAACAGGCTGCTTTCAACCTTCTGCCTCTTAAACTTTTTTGACATTTTATACAGGCTACGATGAAAGTAGAAAGGCATGTTTAAAGGATACCCTATAAAAATCATCAGCAAACGCAGGTGGTAGAGGAACACAAGTCCGTATCGACCTTCACAGGTCACGAACTACTTGACTAGCATTAATAAGTCGTGCCATCATGGTTTGAGCATAGATATGGGCATACCTCTGTCACAAGAGGTGACTTTGCATGATAGAAACAACAATGTCTATGGCACTTCCTCGACCTTGCAATTCTTAAACCAATGCTGTCCCGAGGCAGGTAACCTTGTAGTAGAGCTGATAAACTGCTCATCGATCTCTAACTGTATGTCGCCCACCTTGGCTCGACAACCATCGAAGGTTACGACAAAATTTAGTGCTACACAAAGGTTAAAACCCTCAAATCGTTGTATAAAGGGGAGCCACCCATTTTCCTCCAGGTCTCTGCGGGCATTGTTAAACATTAACAGGGCTTGGTTTCCGTTGGGCTCGACTCGCATGACTGGTGCCAGGGAGCCGAACACATGGTAAGCGAAGGGTTTGGATCACCAACACACATAGGAGCCGAGCTACCCGAGCTTAACAGAAATGAACAAGCAAAAGGGATAGGCATAAATGCAAGCATGCGAAGGTGGTGGAGTCTGCCATGAAAAATATTCATTATCGAAGTACAACCGCCGATTTACATAGCTGTTCAATCCATAATAGTAATTCAACCATCGAGTCATGTGTTCAACTAATGAAATCAAATGTGTATACCAATGCGTGCAAATGTTATACCATAGTGTTTAAACACCCGACTTATAAATCAAAACCAAAATCAACTATGCGCCAGTGTACCAACTCATATAATAAAAAGTTTAACCAAGGTGCCAAACGGTATTCATGTAGTCGACAAGCCAAAAGTTATGAAAAGATTAACATAGGGATTATATCAAAAGACATATATATATAAAATTTAATCATAACCCCTATGCATTTTCATAGAATCAATGATCAGACAAGTCATATAAAGTGCGAATCCAAATGCTAAATGACTTACAAACTCAATAAAACTAAGTTATACAATCAATCGAAATATGAGAACCAATTAGAGGATCTTGCCAGTTGTATAATGATCAATAAAAAGGTAAGCACAATAGGCATAATGACAAAAGAGATATTGATAGTTCAGATAATGATCAATATATGACTACGAAAGGAGAAGTTTTCACGCTTACAGTCGTGAAAAATTAACGAAGAAAAATGTGCAAATGTCGCAAAAAATGAAAATGTCGTTTATTGAAAATTGCGACAGAAAAAAAATTATGTTTGTAAAACATTAATGTAGGCAGCTTATAAGACGATAGGAAAAAGTGAGTTGGCTGCCAACACATACCAAGAATGATTTGCTTGTTTTGAATTGGTAATAAAGACTCTGTTTGGTTGACCGAATACATTTATGTTATCATTTAGATTGATTTAAAATGATTTTGTTTGTAAATATGACCAGCTACAGAATTGTGAGATTTTGTAGCTAGTCATAAAATTTGGATTTTTGTTAATTTTACAAATAAAACATTATCTAAACTTGTTTATTCTTATCCATATACAGGTACATATGAATTTCAATGGGAATTGGATCTTCTGTGGCAGTTTAGAACATACTTTTGTTACATAGTTTTGGTTTAAGTTGTTAGTCTTAGGCAGAAATAGGAATCTAGGAGATTGTTCCCATATTTTTTGTGAATAGTTTTGATACTTTCCACAGGGGATGTTTCACCCTGTGGCCTTTATATACTTGTGTTTTTTGTAAACAAATGATCACTGTTGGGAGAACAAATACTATGGACTTATGATTATACAGACTCGAATAGAAGTGGATTTGTTGTACAACTTTAGCTTCAATTCATCTTACTTTTGTTCAAGTTTCTGTGAATTTTAATTTGTAATCGAATTATTGACTACTTTAGATATCAAGATTTGTTACAGGTTGATGCGTTATGATTTAAATTATGTCCATACTTGATGTATCTCATTCTACTCACAGCAATTACTCAGTTTCAATTTGATAAATAGAAGGTTTACCTTCTTTGTTAAATGAATGTTTATGTACAAATCTTCACACTGGGATTTATCTAATGTGATGATCTGTAAACTATAAGATTGTTGTCGTTTTATGTGTTGGTTGTTCTATCATTCGTATTCAAAGAGCACTGTTGCTTCCTATTTACAAGAAGCTTGTGAAAAATCAGGTGCGGGTTTCCTCCCATCAAACAGCTAAATCGAGTACTGTGAACAGGACAAATAGGAAGCGCTTCTACAGGTCAGTTTGTTAGTGGTATTTAATTAGTTAGTTAATATATATTTCTTGTAATCTGAACACATTTCATTGTTCATCTTTATAGTTCAGATTTACAGTTAGGATTGTTATTTTAATTGCTCAGCTTAGTTAGTTTTCATTTTATTTATTTCTCATAAAAATTATAAAAATAAAAAATAATAGTTTCGTTGTCATAAGACATTCTACCAATGATTTTTGCAAATTTAGATCAAAATTTGTATTCTGTAAGTACTGTACATATATAATTGAGATCTAATTATGTTGATAGTTGAACATTTAATTTCATAGAATTATTGTTGTATAATATTAGTAAGTAAGCTGTATATATGGTTTCAGATTTGTATATAGTTTGTTGTCACCATTTTTTTTACTTAGATTAGTTTCCTTAGCTTAGTTTTTATTTCATTTTCCTAGGACTTATATCGGCCAAGAGAGCTGCTAAACCCATTGGAGTGGATCATCCCAAACGGCTTGGGTTATTTAGACAACCCCGGACTAGATCCACCCCTCCAGTTGACGAGCGATCAATTTCGATCGTCAACAGGGTGTCTCTATTGCTTGTATGGCATGGAGTTGGGCAATGACACTAGAATGACCTTTTTTTAGCAGATTTTCCATGCAATGGGAACTAATGACCTCAAGTGAACCAGCAGTGATTCCTTGGAATTTATATTGGTGGCCTTCTTGGTCGAATTGCATGGTTAATGCCTTAAAATCCATGAGAATGGGACCCAAGGTTCTTAGCCAGTCTGCACCAAACACAATTTCACAACCACCCATGTCGATAGAAAACATATGGGATTTTAGGTGGTAGTCACCGATTTGGAGTTGCACATTTTCACGGTACCCTCCACATTTCATGGAACCAGCATTGGCAATCATGATTTGGAAATTGTTGAAAGCATGGATGTAGCAATGAGTTTCTTGGGCAATGCGGCGATGAATAAAATTATGGGTGCTTCCACTATCAACCAAAATGATGACCTTCCGATGCTTGATGTAACCGATTAACTTGAGGGTTTGGGGAGCGGAGAAGCCAGTGAGAGCATTGAGGGAATTGATGGGTTCTACTTTGGGAGGGTCTGAGGGAGGGGTTATGTAAGTGATTTTGGGTGACTCAGACACAAGGGGAGTTTCAACATCCTCTTCCGAAATATCCTCAGATATGACCATAAAAAGATTTTTTTCCTTACACTTGTGGCCCGGGAAATATTTGTCATCACAATTCTAACAAAGGCCTTTGGGTTGGCGTTCATCCATTTCAGCCCTGGTCAATTTTTGGATCTTTAATGGGCCGGAGGGAGTAGTGGGAGTTATGGGTTTAGGGTGAGGGATAAAGGAGGGTTTTCTATTTTGAGAGGATACAACCTGTTGTGCTTCTTTAGCTATTTTAGTAGCCTCCACCCAACTCGAGGGTCGAGCCATGAGGACATGGGACTGAATCGCCTCCTTGAGGCCACTAATAAAACACTCTCGAAAGAAAGAATCAATCATGCCCTCTGTTCGAAAAGCCAGGTGCTCAAAGGCCAGATATGAAGTCTTCTACTTTTCATGATTGTTTCAACTTTGTCAAATGACCCAAATGGTTGGTGTCCATGTCAAAGCGTTCATAAAGCTCAGTAAAAAATTGGGTCCAAGCAATATACCCTTGACGGGAAGTTTTTCTCCATTGCCACCATTGCAAACATTCTTGATCTAGATGGAGAACACCATATCGGAGTTTGGCCAAGTCATCTGTAATGCCGTATAAGGAGAAATAATGTTCCATTTGGGTTACCCAACCAGTGGGGTCCGAGCCATCAAATTTGGTCACATCCACTCGTGGAAGGCATAGGTCACAT
This sequence comes from Picea mariana, assembly GCA_032191745.1. Lineage (NCBI taxonomy): Eukaryota > Viridiplantae > Streptophyta > Pinopsida > Pinales > Pinaceae > Picea > Picea mariana. The sequence continues at coordinate 50,243 of JASDQU010108299.1, forward strand.
TGAAAGTGATGGGGTTGAAAGGTATGGGAATGGGAGGAATGTTCACCTTCAGTCTTTGGAGGTGCTTCAGAGAAAGGGTCATCTGTAGGGATCTTTAGTTTGGTGCAAAGTGATGGAAAGATAGATTCAAGCTGGGTAGTCAGTTCTTGTTTGACTTCCTCCATTGAGGACTGCATGGTTGTATTTATGGTTGTATTGATGGATGAATCAATGGAGGCAACAATAGCATTGATCTATTTCACTTCTTTTTGGGTCTCGAGGAAACCAACTTGCAAGGTGTTGAAGCGAGCTTCCAGATCTTGGCTATGGGTATGGGCCATGAGGATGGGTGAACTGAAAAGGGGCGGGCGGGGTCAAAATTTTTGCTGAAAAATGATATGGATGAATGTGATAAGGGTGAAGAGATGAATCCAATGGAATAGGTCTCAAATAATGGTGAAAAAAATTCCAGACTTTTTTTTTTTGTTTTACACCTGTGGAGTTATACTCCAGTTTGAAGAATACTGCAGTGATGAAATCCCCAAATTTTTAACTAGAAAGAACTGTGTATTTACTTGGCAACCCGAACATAGTTGTGCGGCAATAGATCTTGTCTATTTTAATTTGTTTATGTTTCTGTCCCCCAAGGGTTAGGTATTCAAGGTTTCTACAGACAAGGGTTTGCCCTGTGCTATAGCTCTCTGATATACGTGTGGGGTCCAATAGTAGTACTCGGCCCAATATCTTAGGGCACTAACTAAGGAGGATATACCGTACCCTTAGTTGTACCACCCGACTACCTAGGTACTAGATAGTATCTTCCTGAGTGATGTTCTCGATGACACTATAGCAGTCCAGTGATCGATGGGTTT
>JASDQU010108299.1:66340-77417 GCA_032191745.1 Picea mariana
CATACGACATCCATCCCTTCAAGGATGAGGTATTATGTGATGTTTCTCCACTGGATGTTTGTGATGTTCTCTTGGGCCAACCATATATGTGGAAGTGTCATGTTGTTTATGAGTCTCGACCCCGCAGTGTCATTGTTTCTCTAGGGGGTCATCTCTACAAAATCCAGAGGCATTTCTGGCTATTGTTCCACCTAAACAATTCCACAAGGTAGTATCTAATACTACAAAATTCATCTTCTTCACAATATGATACTGCAACAATTACAGCCTCAGTCCAAGCACCTTCTATTCAAAAGAAGCAGGTCGACAAGATTGAAAAAAAGTGTAAATATCCCTTATGCACACATGCATCTCATGTAGATATACTAGTTAAAAGGGTCCAACCCTTCCAGGCACATGTTCATGACAACCTTCAACAATCTAAGCAACGCAACTTCTCCAACAAGGAAAGCAACTCATCAAGATCCAGATTCAGTAAACACTTTTCCCTCTCCCCTAGGCACTCAACGCAATGGAGAAAATTGATTCCTCAAGAGGGATGATTGATCCAGGTGGATATCAGTGGCCATCCACCTTTTCCAACTAGCTCAAAACAATTTTATGGCAATTTTGGTAATTTACTATTTTTAGCAGGTTTTAACTTGCAGGACCATTTTGAAGGCCTAAATGAATGTTTTTTGGGATCAAGATTATTAAGGATAGATAAAGGCTCTGATTGATCCCCCTAAATTAACCATCTTGATGATACCTTTCCAACGAGTTATTTTTTCCCCAAACGGAGATCGTATGCCAAAGTTACACCCCTGGGAACTTAATACACCAAACTACCCAAAAAGGGGTCCACAAAACTGTTGGATTTTCATCTTCTAGGGTTAGGGTTTTGGATTTTATTTATGATAAAAATTCCTTTGGAGCCTCATTGTAAAATGATCTTCTTGCGAATGTGAGTAGAGGACACATCTCTTCTCAGATATAAGATTCCACCATTCTAGCGAGTCTTTCACTCTGTATTTTTACAGTCTTTCTATATTTTTGTTCATTAATAGAAAATTGTGTTTTACTATATCTCTGTGTTTATGGTTTCATATATGATACATTTATATTATATTATTGGATATCCAAGATATCTATTTACATTGATTTATTATATCTCCTCTTTCATTTTGTGTTGAAAATAATTTGAATCAGCAGAGGTACCCCGGTAGGAAAAGAGAAGATATCTGAGTATTCTTCCACGACCTTATCCACTTTCTTCTGTTGTGTGGAGAGATCATACGTAGAGGCCCTTGATGTGGCTGCGATATTTCACTCACTCTTAGAGTGAATCACGAAGAAGACAAATTTCCCGGTCTGAGAGATGACCTTCCTGCATTGCTTGGCAAAGATCAAGGAAATAACACTAGGAGGGATTTCTTCGGGTAAAGTAATAATAACACTATGAGGCCTAGAGTCATATACAACATGACATTTCCATAAATAAGGTTGGCCAAAAATAACATTACAAACTTTGAAAGGAGAAACATCATACAATACCTTGTCTTTGAAGGGCTTGATGTCGTACGCCAGTCGACATTGTTGGTTGACGTGAAGATCACTTCCTCGACCGAGCCATCCAATGGTGTAGGATTGTGGTTGTGACATTGTCGACAGGGCCAAATGCTTGACAAACTCTATTGATATGAGGTTCTTCTAACTACCGCTATCAATGATGAAGTGCAGTAGGGTGCCTTTCACCCACATATTTGAATGGAAGAGGCGCTCACCTTCTTCTAGATCGTCTGGATCACTGGGTTGGAGTTTGGTGGTAGCAACGACGGCACTGGGTTCTGCGTCAATGATCCATCTTCCCATTTCTAGTTCTGAATCAGAGTCAAAACCTGCATCTGATTCAGAGGCTTTCACTTCAGCCACCAACGACTTCTTTGAGAAACAATCAACAGTGTTATGCCAAGGCCTCTTACGGAAGTTGCACCACTTCTCGATATCTTTCTTTTTCTTTCTGGTGTCCTTCTTTTCTTATGGCTTGGACTGGTTGTTTTGATATTGTCCATATTTTTTCTCTCTTTTTTATGTGGTTTGGGCTCGCCCTTTCCTAGATTTTGTTATGAAGGGTTCCAGGCCCAAATAGTCGCGTCTTTTTTTTGAGATTCTACTCATTTTTTATGAAATATCGATAGGCTACACCCAAGGACGATACGTCTAGAAATTCCATTTCAGCCTATGTGTATCTATGCAAAGCACTACGATACTTGAGCACCATATGTCACTCTGAATATTTAAAACCTAGCTTGGTGTGCAAGGTATGAAAGATATTTGTGAACTCTGGCACTGCTTGTCCTCTTTCTTGCCGCAGTGTGGGCCATTTGGCATACAAGTCATCATAACTTCTGACAGGGTAGTATTGTTCCTTAATAGCATCCCCGAAGGATTCCAAGGTGGTCGTGACTATAAATAATGAGGTTTCCTTTGTTTCCTTTTTCTCACAAAAAGTTTCTCACCAATCTTTGACATGGGGAACGACTTTAAGGAGAGAAAAAGTAATATTTTCTCTATTCAAAAAGTAATGGACAAAAAAATTCCTTTCTAGTAGATTCAATCACTTGTCTACAACATTTGCATCTATATGACCTTCAAATATAGGAATATTGAACTTTATTTGTACCTTGAAGGGGGCAGCCCCTCCGCTCGAGGAAGATGTGCCGCTTATTGGTAGCCATCGAAGAATTTGCGTGAAACTATCCATCATCTCGTTCCTCTGTTGCGTGAGGGATTCATAAAGAAACATTTTGAAAGGACCTCCTATCCCGTCAAATTTATTTTCTCCTTCCATGAGAGGTCGCTTAGGTGTGTGAGAGCTTTTTTTCTCAAGAGAAACAAGCTCGAGACCCAATTCTTTGTATCTTGACCTCGTTGGGGACATGCATTAAGAAGACAAGGAGCATACCACTCTGATATCACTGATATGGATTTTAAGAGCAGAAATAAATGAATACAGATTATTAAAAGATTCTTAACACAGAATAACAGAGATACAGTAAAACCAATTTTCTATTCAATAAGGAAAGAAGCTGAAACTGTGAAATGCAGTGAAAAACAAGCTTGTTGGAATGGTGGCCCTTTTACAATAAATAGGAATGTCAAAAATCCTAGACATCCAAAAACCTAACCCTATGAGATGAAGTGACAAAATTCATGTGGGCCCCATTTGGGTAAGTTAGTACATCAACTTCCCGAGGTCATAACTTTTGCATACGATCTTCGTTTGGGGCGCACGATAGCTTGTTGGAAAGGTATCATCTAGGAGATTCATTTTGGGGGATCAATTAGAGACTTTGTCTATCATTGAGAATATCAATCCCAAAAAACCTTCATTTAGGTCCTCAAAATTAACTCAAAAGTTAAAAACTGTTAAAAATAGTAAATTACAAAAATTGCCAGAAAACTGTTTTGAGCCAGTTGGAAAAGGTGGGTGGCCAAGGATATCCACCTGGATCAACCCTCCCTCCTTAATAATAAATTTTCTCCACTGCGTTGAGTTCCCCCATCAAATGACAATTTTTTTGTTGAATTTGGCCCCGGGTGAACCACTTGCCTTGGTGTAGGAGTTGCCCTTCTTTGATGACTCGGTAAAGTTGGATTCTTTGCTATCGAGTGCCCTTGATATATGTTTCCACAATATTATCATTGGATGCTTGTTGCATGAATTCAGGGTTGAGCTCTTTTGGTTTCAACTTCTCTCCTATCTCTAAGGTTTCCAATAATGGTGGGAAATATGGTCGAAGGAGAGCCACGTTGAAGACTGGGTGTAGGCCAAGGAAAGGGGGAATGTTAAGCTCAAAATCATTGTCACCCATAGCCTCGGTGATGGTGTATGGCCCATAATGGAGTGGGTCAATCTTTTGATGGGGCCCTGTAAGGTGTTCTTTCTGCAAGTGAAACCAAACTTTGTCGCCCACCTAAAACTTATGTGGCACCTGATGTTGATCATGATGTTGCTTGTACTTGGAATTAGACTTCTGTAGAATATCCTAAACCTGTTGGTGGATGTGTTGGATCTGCTTAATGAACCAGGTCAATTTGTCAGCTTCTGGTGAATTAGAGGATGAGTTGGCCGAGGTGATCACCAGGGGTAGTGCAACATCCATGGGGCCCAATGGTTGGAATCCCAACCCCACCTGAAAGGGGTTGTGGTAAGTTGAGCTATGTAGGGATCGATTGTAGTTATGTTGGACATACAGAAGACTCTCATCCCATGTGCAAGGGTGTTTTTAATTGTACATGCATAGGATATGTACGATCATCCGATTGGCGACCTCAGTTTGGCCATCTGTCTAAGGTGGAAGGCAGCAGATTTGGTGAGAATGGTATCCATCACTGACAAGAGGATCGACCAGAATGTGTTGAGGAATTGACTGTCAAAGTCTGCGATAATGGTTTGTGGGATCCCAAAATGTACCCATACTTGTTCAAAGAATATATTGGCAATGTCTTCTGTTGTGATGTTCTTCTTGCAAGTGGCTAGAATCACCATCTTGGAAAAGCGATCAAAAACCATAAAAACACAGTCATTTCCCCTCTTGGTGGATGGGAGGCCCAACATGTAGTCCATTGAGATGGATTCCCGCAACCTATCTAGAGTAGGCAGAGGGGTGTACAGGTCCTATTTCTTTGTGTTTGGTTTGGAAATAGCACAAGCAGTGCAGGACCTATTATACTTGCCAACATCTTTTCCAAGTTTCGTCCAGCAAAAATGTTTCTACAGCACTGCCACTATATTTTCAATGCCAAAGTGTCCTGCCATCTGACTGTAGTGAGCTTCCCAAATCATCTTCATGCACTCTCTTTATGGAATGTAGAGATGACCCAGACAACACAAAGTCCCATCCTAAAGATGGAAATTAGCAACCACTGAGTTGGTGCCCAATATTTGGTAGGTGGTGGAGAAGTCAGGGTATGTCTCATAGAGGTGGGGCCATCCAAAGGTCTCGTGGCCGCAAGAGTCTAGCACCGTGGTGAGTGTCGTAACTGGAGGTCGGTTGAGGAAATTAGAAACTCAGTTGGTACTTCCTGTGTTATACTTGATGTTGAGGTGGAATTGTTGTAAGTATGTGGACCACTTCTGATGGAAGTCATTCTACAATTTTCCTTGGGTCTGCATGAACTATAGTGGCTTGTGATCAGTGTGGATGATTGTGTCCTTTCCAAGAATGTAATGTCTCCACTGGCGCTAGGCTTGCACAATGGAGTACATTTCTTTGTCGTAAGTAGGGTACTTACAGACAACATCTGATAGTTTCTCACTATGATATTCCACAGGGTGTCTGTGTTGAGTGAGAATGACACCCACAACATAGTCTGAAGCATCTGTCTCGATCTCAAAGGGATATTGTAGGTCCAGTAATGAAAGTACTGGGGATGAGCACAAACTATTCTTCAAGTCCTCGAATGATTGTTGTTGGGACATGCCCCACACAAATGTTTTCTTACCACCACCCCTGGTTACAGGGTTGAGGGTCCATGTGATATGAGATAATCCCAACATGAACCTATGATAGAAATTGGTGAGGCCCAAGAAGCTCCAAAGTTCAGTGAGTGTGGTTGGGGTTGGACAGTCACGGATGACCTATATCTTGGCTAGATCCACATGAACACCATGTTGATCAATGATGTATCCTAATTAATGGACCTTGTCCATGCCAAAGGAGAAATTTTCCAAGTTTACATATATGTTGTGTTGCTNTGGGGTTGGACAGTCACGGATGACCTATATCTTGGCTAGATCCACATGAACACCATGTTGATCAATGATGTATCCTAATTAATGGACCTTGTCCATGCCAAAGGAGAAATTTTCCAAGTTTACATATATGTTGTGTTGCCACAGGGTGTGCAGAACCTATTGAATGCACTGCAAGTGTTCCTCCCAAGTCTTGTTGTATATGAGGATGTCATCCAAATACACCACTAAAAATGTGTTGGTTAAAGGTCGTAGGATATCTTCCATCATCCTCATAAAAATTATTGGATCATTTGTCAAACCAAAGGGCATGGACAACCATTCAAAAATACCTTATTTTGACTTGAAGGTGGTCTTCCATACATCTGTCTGTTCTATTGGGACCTAGTGGTATCAAAACTTCAAATCAATATTACTAAAGTATTTGGACCCTATGAGTTGATCAAGGAGTTCATCGATTCGAGGAATCGGGTCCAGTTTCAGACTGTGATTTTATTCAGGGCCCAGTAATCAATGCAGAGTCGCCAAGTCCCATCTTTCTTCTGCACCAGCATGATTGGGCTCCCACAAGGATATTATTTGGAACAGATGTGCCCCTTGTGGAGAAGTTCTTGGATCTACCTCTTGATCTCCTCATTTTCTAATAGAGATCGATGGTATATTGTCCCATTGGGTAGTGGTGCACCTAGGGTCAGATTGATGGGATGCTTGACCTCGCAATGCAGAGGTACTCGGTAGGAGAAGAGAAGATATATGAGTATTATTCCATGAACTTATACACTTTCTTCTGTTGTGTGGAGAGATCAGTCGCAGAAGCCTTGGATGTGGTTGTGATCTTTCACTCACTCTGAGAGAGAATCATGAAGAAGACAAATTTCTTGGTCTGGGAGATGACCTTCATGCATTGCTTGGCAGAGATCAAGGAAATAAAACTAGGAGGGATTGCCTCGGGTATCCTGTACAATTTCCTATTCAAAGTAATAATAACACTACGAGTCCTAGACTCATATACAACATGACATTTCCATAAATAAGGTTGGCCCAAAAGAACATTACAAACTTTGAGAGGAGAAACATCACACAATACCTTGTCTTTGAAGGGCTTGATGTCGTACAAAAGTTGACACTGTTGGCTAACGCGGCGATTACCTCCTTGGAAAATCCATCCAATGGTGTAGGGTTGTGGTTGTGGTGTTGTCGGTAGGGCCAACTTCTTGACGACCTCTACTAATATGAGTTTCTTCTAGCTACCACTATCAATGATGAAGTGTAGTGGGGTGCACTTCACCCACATCTATGAATGGAAGAGGAACTCACCTTCTTTTGGTTCGTCTCATTTAATGGGATGGAGCTTCGTGGTAGCAACATCGGCACTGGGTTCTGCATCAATGATCCGCCTTCCCCTTTTTTTTTATGAATCAGAGTCAAAACCTGCATCTGATTCAAAGGCTTTCAATTCAGCCACCAACGAATGCTTTGAGCAAAAACTAGCAGTGTTATGCCAAGGCCTCTTATGGAAGTCGCACCACTTCCTGGTATATTTCTTTGTATTTTGGTGTCCTTCTTTTCTTGCAGCCTGGAATGGTTGTCTTGATAATGTCCATATTTTATCTATCCTTTGTTATGTGGTTTGGGGCCTCCCTTCCTAGATTTTGTTGTGAGGGGTTCCGAGGCCCAAATTGTCGTGTCTTTTGTTTGAGATTCTGCTCAATTTTGACGAAATATTGATAAGTTGTGCCCAAGGATGAGATGTCCAGAAATTCCATTTCAGTCTGTATGTATATATGAAGAGAACTGTGATACTTGAGCACCAAATGTCACTTTGAATCTTTATTCCCAGCTTGGTGCGCAAGGCATGGAAGATATTTGTGAACTCTGGCACTACTTGGTGTCTTTCTTTCCACAATGTGGTCCATTTGGTATACAAGTCATACTAACTTCCAACAAGGTAGTATTTTTGCTTAATAGCATCCTTAAAGGATTCCCAAGTGGTCATGACTGTAAATAATGAGAGTTCCTCTATTTCCATTTGCTCACAAAAATTTTCCCACCAATCTTTGACGTGGGGAACAGCTTTGAGGAATGCAAAAGTAATTGTTTCTCTATTCGAAAAGTAATGGATATAAAAATACCCCTCTAGTAGATTCAACCACTTGTCTAAAACATATACGTCTATCTGACCTTCAAATATAGGAATATTGAAGTTTATTTTTACCTTGAAGGGGGTGATGCCTCCGCTCGAGGAAGATGTGTCACCTATTGGTAGCCACCTAAGGATTTGCCCGAAACTATCCATAATCTCATTCCTCTATTGCGTGAGGGAGTCCTCAAGCAACATTTTGAAAGGATATCTTGTCTTGTCATATTTGTTTTCTCCTTCCATGAGAGGTCACTTGGGCGTGCAAGAGGTTTTTTCCTCAAGAGAAACAAGCTCAAGACCCAAATATTTGTACCCTAACCTTGTTGGGAACATGCATTAAGATGACAAGGAGCAGACTGCTCTGATACCATTGATCCCGATTTTATGAGTAGAATGAAATGAATACAGTTTATTAAAATATGCTTAACAAATAATAATAGAGATATAGTAAAACTGGTTTTCTATTCAATAAGGAAATAAGTTGAAACTGTGAAATGCAATGGAAAACAAGATTGTTGGAATGGTGGCGGCTTATCTCTGAGAAGAGATGTGATGGCTGCACTCATTTGCAAGAAGATGATTACAATGAGGCTCTGGAGGCATTTTTACAATAAACAGGAACATAAAAAACCTTAGAAATCTGAAAACCTAACCCTAGGAGATGAAGCGCCAAAAGTCATGTGGGCCCCATTTGGGCAAGTTAGTAAATCAACTTCCCGGGATCATAATTTTTAAATATGATCTCTATTTGGGGTGCATGATAGCTTGCTGGAAAGGTATCATCAAGGATATTCATTTTGGGGGATCCATCAGGGCCTTCAACTATAATTGAGAATCTATATCATGAAAAACCTTCATTTAGGCCCTCAAAATGGCCTCAGAAGTTAAAAACTACTAAAAATAGTAAATTATCAAAATTGCTAGAAACCTGTTTTGAGCTAGTTGAAAAAGGTTGGTGGCCATTGATATCCACCTAGATCAATCCTCCATCCTTAGAAATAAATGGTCTCCATTGCGTTGAATTCCCCCATTAGATGAGGAAATATTTCTTGAATTTGGCCCTAGGTGAGCCACTTGCCTTAGTGTAGGAGCTGCCCTACTTTCACGACTCGGTAAAGCCAGATCCTTTGTTGTCAAGTGCCCTTGATATGTGTGTCCACAATATGATCAATGGATGATTTTTTCATGCAGTCATGGTTGATCTCTGTTGGTGTCAACTGCTCTTCTATCTTTGAGTTGTCCAATAATGGCGGGAAATATGGTTGAAGGAGAGCCACGTTGAAGACTGGGTGCAGGCCAAGGAAAGGGGGAATGTTGAGCTCAAAATCAATTTCACCCATAGCCTTGGTGATGGTGTACGACCCATAACGAAGTGGGAGAAGCTTCTGATGGGGTCCTATAAGGTTTTCTTACTGCAAGTGCAACCAAAATTTGTCGCCCACATGAAACTTATGTGGCACCCGATGTTGATCATGGCGTTGCTTGTACCTGGAATTAGACTTTTGTAGAATATCCTGAACCTATTGGCGGATGTGTTGGATTCGCTAAATGAACCGGGTGGCTTTTTTAGCTTCTAGTGGAGCAGGGGATGAGTCGGCCGAGGTGGTCGCTAAGGGTAGTGCAACATCCATGGAGCCCAATGGTTGGAATACCAACCCCAACTGAAAGGGGTTGTGGCCAATTTAGCTATGTAGGGCTTGGTTGTAGCTGTGTTGGACATAGGGAAGACTCTCATTCCATGTGAGAGGGTGTTTTGAATTGTACATGCGGAGGATATGTACGATCATCCAATTGACGACCTCAGTTTGGCCATCTTTCTGGGGGTGGAAGGTAGTGTATTTGGTGAGCTTGGTATCCAACAGTGACCAAAGGCTCGTCCAGAATGTGTTGAGGAACCGAATGTCATGGTCTGAGATAATGGTTTGTGGGATCCCAAAATGTACCCAAAGTTGTTCAAAGAAGATCTTGGTAGTGGCTTATGCTGTGATGTTCTTCTTGCAGGCGTCTAGAATTGTCATCTCGGAAAAGTGATCAACAACCACAAAAACACAATCATTTCCCCTCTTGGTGGATGGGAGGCCCAACATGTAGTCCATTGAGATGGATTCCCATGGCCTGTCAGGAGTAGGCAGAGGGGTGTACAAGACCTATTTCTTTGTGCTCGATTTGGCAATAGCATAGGCAATGCAGGACCTGATATACTTGTTGACATCTTGTAAAAGTTTCGGCCAGTAGAATTGTTTTTGCAGGACTTCCACCATCTTTTCGACGCCAAATTTTTCGACCACTTGACTGTAGCAAGCGAGGTTCGGTAATGAAAGTATTAGGGATGAGAACAAACAATTCTTCAAGTCCTCAAAGGCTTGTTTTAGGGACATCACCCACACAAAGTTTTCCTTACCACTACCCCTGGTTACTTGGCTGAGGGCCCATGCCATATGAGAGAATCCCAACACAAACCTACGATAGAAATTGGTGAGGCCCAAGAAGCTTCGAAGTTCAGTGAGTGTGGTTGGGGCTGATCAATAACGAATGACCTGGATCTTGGTTGGATCCACATGAACACCATGTTGATCAGTGATATATCCTAAGTAATGGACCATGTCCATATTGAAGGAGCATTTTTCCAAGTTTTCATATAGTTTGCGGCGCCGCAAGGTGTGCAAAACCTATTGAATTTGTTGCAAGTGTTCCTCCCAAGTCTTGTTGTAGATGAGGATGTCATCTAGATACACCACTACAAAAGTATTGGTTAAAGGTCATAGGATATCGTCCATCATCCTCATAAAATTTGTTGGAGCATTTGTCAAACCAAAGGGCATGTGTTAAGGTCCTAACCCGCACATAGGTAGATCAATGTATTCGGATGTAATGAAGGTCAATATTAATAAGACCTTTCAATAAAATAGAATAAGGCAGATGTAAGAAGACCTAATAGAAGATTCTGCTTCTAGAAGGATCTTCCTCTAGATGCTTCTCTTAATAGATATATTTAGTATAAATAAGAGTCGAGGGTATGAAAACCCTAGCTTGGAGATTATTGTAACAGAGCTCTGCTCGACTGGAGGTTGCCCCCTCGAAGAGGCCTGTGAACATTGCTATCTGAATCAAAGTGTTATTTCTGCTGCTATTTCGTATATCATTTCTGTGTATTGTGAAGATTATGCTGGATATTTTATTGTTATTTTGTCATTTCTAGC
>JASDQU010108299.1:77922-95966 GCA_032191745.1 Picea mariana
TTTAACAAGTTGTGGTAATTGTTAGATCAGGAGAATCGCAGGAATACATTAATTTGTATCGAAATTTCTACAAACCCCACCTAAAAGGGGTTGTGGTAAGTTGAGCTATGTAGGGCTCGATTGTAGTTATGTTAGACATACAAAAGACTCTCATCCCATGTGCAAGGGTGTTTTTAATTGTACATGCATAGGATATGTACGATCATCCGATTGACGACCTCAGTTTGGCCATCTGTCTAGGGTGGAAGGCAATGGATTTGGTGAGATTGGTATCCATCACTGACCAGAGGATTGACTAGAATGTGTTGAGGAATCGACTGTCACAGTCTACGATAATGGTTTGTGGGATCCCAAAATATACCCATACTTGTTCAAAGAATATATTGGCAATGGCTTCTATTGTGATGTTGTTCTTGCAAGTGGCTAGAATCACCATCTTGGAAAAGTGATCAAAAACCACAAAAACACAGTCATTTCCCCTCTTGGTGGACGAGAGGCCCGACATGTAGTCCATTAAGATGGATTCCCGCAACCTATCTAGAGTAGGCAGAGGGGTGTATAGGTCCTATTTCTTTGTGTTTGGTTTGGAAATAGCACAAGCAATGCAGGACCTGATATACTTTCCAACATCTTGTCCAAGTTTCGGCCAACAAAAATGTTTCTACAGCACTGCCACTATATTTTCAATGCCAAAGTGTCCTTCCGTCTGACTGTAGTGAGCTTCCCAAATCATCTTCACGCGCTCTCTTTATGAAATGTAGAGATGACCCAGACAACACAAAGTCCCATCCTGAAGATGGAAATTAGCGACCACTGAGTTGGTGCCCAACATTTGGTAGGTGGTGGAGAAGTCAGGGTATGTCTCATAGAGGTGGGGCCATCCGAAGGTCTCATGGCTACAAGAGTCTAGCACCGTGGTGAGTGTCGTGACTGGAGGTCAACTGAGGAAATTAGAAATTCAGTTGGTACTTCCTGTGTTATACTTGATGTTGAGGTGGAATTGTTGTAAGTATGTGGACCACTTTTGATGGCAGTCATTCTACAATTTTCCTTGGGTCTACATGAACTACAATGGCTTGTGATTAGTTTGGATGATTGTGTCCTTTCCAAGAATGTATTGTCTCCATTGGCGGTAGGCTTGCACAATGGAGTACATTTCTTTGTCGTAAGTAGGGTACTTACAGACAACATTTGATAGTTTCTCACTATGATATTCCATAGGGTGTCTGTGTTGAGTGAGAATGACACCCACAACATAGTATGAAGCATCTGTCTCGATCTCAAAAGGATATTGTAGGTCCAGTAATGAAAGTATTGGGGATGAGCACAAACTATTCTTCAAGTCCTCGAATGCTTGTTGTTGGGATAGGCCCCACACAAATGTTTCCTTACCACCACCCCTGGTTACAGGGTTGAGGGTCCATGCGATATGAGATAATCCCAACATGAACCTATGATAGAAATTGGTGAGGCCCAAGAAGCTCCAAAGTTTAGTGAGTGTGGTTGGGGCTGGACAATCACGGATGATAGATCTTGGCTAGATCCACATGAACACCATGTTGATCAACGATGTATCCTAATTAATGGACCTTGTCCATGCCGAAGGAGAAATTTTCCAAGTTTGCATATATGTTGTGTTGCCACAGGGTGTGAAAAACCTATTGAATACGCTGCAAGTGTTCCTCCCAATTCTTGTTGTAGATGAGGATGTCATCCAGATACACCACTAAAAACGTGTTGGTGAAAGGTCATAGGATATCTTCCATCATCCTCATAAAAATTATTGGATCATTTGTCAAACCAAAGGGCATGGACAACCATTCAAAAATACCTTATTTTGACTTGAAGGTGGTATTCCATACATCTGTCTGTTCTATTGGGACCTAGTGGTATCCAAACTTCAAATCAATCTTACTAAAGTATTTGGACCCCGTGAGTTGATCAAGGAGTTCGTCGATTCGAGGAATCGGGTACCAGTTTCAGACTCTGATTTTATTCAGGGCCCAGTAATCAATGCAGAGTCACCAAGTCCCATCTTTCTTCTACACCAGCATGATTGTGCTCCCACAAGACTATTATTTGGGACAGATGTGCCCGTTGTGGAGAATTTCTTGGATCTGCCTCTTGATCTCTTCATTTTCTAACAGAGAGCGATGGTATACTGGCCCATTGGGTAGCGGTGCACCTAGGGTCAGATCGATGGGATGCTTGACCTCGCAATGCAGAGGTAATCGGTAGGAGAAGAGAAGATATATGAGTATTCTTCCATGACCTTATACACTTTGTTCTATTGTGTGGAGAGATCAGTCGTAGAAGCCTTGGATGTGGCTGTGATCTTTCACTCACTCTGAGAGAGAATCATGAAGAAGACAAATTTCCTGGTTTGAGAGATGACCTTCATGCATTGATTGGCAGAGATCAAGGAAATAAAACTAGGAGGGATTGCCTCGGATATCCTATACAATTTCCTATTCAAAGTAATAATAACACTATGAGTCCTAGACTCATATACAACATGAAGTTTCCATAAATAAGGTTGGCCCAAAATAACATTACAAACTTTGAGAGGAGAAACATCACACAATACCTTGTCTTTGAAGGGCTTGATGTCATACAAAAGTTGACAATGTTGGCTAACACGACGATTGCCTCCTTGGCAGATCCATCTAATGGTGTAGGGTTGTGGTTGTGGTGTTGTCAGTAGGGCCAACTGCTTGACAACCTATACTAAGATGAGGTTCTTCTAGGTACCACTATCAATGATGAAGTGCAGTGGGGTGCCCTTCACCCACATCTATGAATGGAAGAGGAACTCAACTTCTTTTGTCTCGTCTCGTTCAATGGGATGGAGCTTCATGGTAGCAACATCGGCACTGGGTTCTGCATCAATGATCTGTCTTCCCCTCTCTATTTATGAATCAGAGTCAAAACCTACATCTGATTCAAAGGCTTTCAATTCAACCACCAGCGACTTCTTTGAGCGAAAACTAACAGTGTTATGTCAATGCCTCTTATGTAAGTCGCACCACTTCCTGATATATTTCTTTGTATTTTTGGTGTCCTTCTTTTCTTGCAGCCTGGAATGGTTGTCTTGATAATTTCCATATTTTATCTATCCTTTGCTATGTGGTTTTGGGCCTCCCTTCCTAGATTTTGCTGTGAGGGGTTCCGAGGCCCAAATTGCCACATCTTTTGTTTGAGATTCTGCTCAATTTTGACGAAATATTGATAAGTTGTGCCCAAGGATGAGATGTCCAGAAATTCCATTTTAGTCTATATGTATATATGAAGAGAACTGTGATACTTGAGCACCAGATTTCACTCTAAATCTTTATACCCAGCTTGGTGCGCAAGGCATGGAAGATATTTGTGAACTCTGGCACTGCTTAGTGTCTTTCTTTCTGCAGTGTGGTCCATTTGGTATACAAGTCATACTAACTTCCAACAAGGTAGTATTTTTTATTAATAGCATCCTTAAAGGATTCCCAAGTGGTCGTGACTGTAAATAATGAGAGTTCCTCTATTTCCTTTTTCTCACAAAAAGTTTCCCACCAATCTTTGACGTGGGGAACAACTTTGAGAAACGCAAAAGTAGTTGTTTCTCTATTCGAAAAGTAATGGATATAAAAATACCCCTCTAGTAGATTCAACCACTTGTCTAAAACATATACGTCTATTTGACCTTCAAATATAGGAATATTGAAGTTTATTTTTACCTTGAAGGGGGTGATGCCTCCGCTCGAGGAAGATGTGTCACCTGTTGGTAGCCACCTAAGGATTTGTCCAAAACTATCCATCATCTCATTCCTCTGTTGCGTGAGGGAGTCCTCAAGAAACATTTTGAAAGAATATCTCGTCTTGTCATATTTATTTTCTCCTTCCATGAGAGGTCACTTGGGCGTGCAAGAGATTTTGTTCTCAAGAGAAACAAGCTTGAGACCCAAATATTTGTACCCTAACCTTGTTGGGAACATGCATTAAGATGACAAGGAGTAGACTGCTCTAATACCATTGATCCTAATTTTATGAGTAGAACGAAATGAATACAGTTTATTAAAATATGCTTAACAAATAATAACAGAGATATAGTAAAATTAGTTTTCTATTCAATAAGGAAATAAGTTGAAACTGTGAAATGCAGTGGAAAACAACATTGTTGGAATGGTGGCGGCTTATCTCTGAGAAGAGATGTGATGGCTGCACTCATTCACAAGAAGATGATTACAATGAGGCTCTGGAGGCATTTTTACAATAAATAGGAACATAAAAAACCTTAGAAATCCGAAAACCTAACCCTAGGAGATGAAGTGCCAAAAGTCATGTGGGCCCCGTTTGGGCAAGTTAGTAAATCAACTTCCCGAGGTCATAATTTTTAAATATGATCTCTGTTTGGGGCACATGATAGCTTGTTGGAAAGGTATCATCAAGGATATTCATTTTGGGGGATCCATCAGGGCCTTCGACTATAATTGAGAAGCTATATCATGAAAAAACTTCGTTTAGGCTCTCAAAATGGCCTCAGAAGTTAAAAACTTCTAAAAATAGTAAATTACCAAAATTGCTAGAAACCTGTTTTGAGCTAGTTGCAAAAGGTTGGTGGCCATCGATATCCCCCTAGATCAATCCTCCATCCTTAGAAATAAATGGTCTCCATTGCGTTGAATTCTCCCATTAGATGAGGAAATTTTTCTTGATTTTGGCCCTGGGTGAGCCACTTGCCTTAGTGTAGGAGCTGCCCTACTTTCACGACTCGGTAAAGCCGGATCCTTTGTTGTCAAGTGCCCTTGATATGTGTGTCCACAATATGATCAATGGATGATTTTTTCATGCAGTCATGGTTTATCTCTGTTGGTGTCAACTACTCTTCTATCTTTGAGTTGTCCAATAATGGCGGGAAATATGGTTGAAGGAGAGCCACGTTGAAGACTGGTTGCAGGCCAAGGAAAGGGGGAATGTTGAGCTCAAAATCATTTTCACCCATAGCCTTGGTGATGGTGTACGACCCATAACAAAGTGGGAGAAGCTTCTGATGGGGTCCTATAAGGTTTTCTTACTGCAAGTGCAACCAAACTTTGTCACCCACATGAAACTTATGTGGCACCTGATATTGATCATGGCGCTACTTGTACCTGGAATTAGAATTTTGTAGAATATCCTGAACCTATTGGCGGATGTGTTGGATTCGCTAAATGAACCGGGTGGCTTTTTCAGCTTCTAGTGGAGCAGGGGCTGAGTTGGCCAAGGTGGTCTACAGGGGTAGTGCAACATCCATGGGGCCCAATGCTTGGAATACCAACCCCAACTGAAAGGGGTTGTGGCCAGTTTAGCTATGTAGGGATTGGTTGTAGCTGTGTTGGACATAGGGAAGACTCTCATCCCATGTGAGAGGGTGTTTTGAATTGTACATGCGGAGGATATGTACGATCATCCAATTGATGACCTCAGTTTGGCCATCTTTCTGGGGGTGGAAGGTAGTGTATTTGGTGAGCTTGGTATCCAACAGTGACCAAAGGCTCGACCAGAATGTGTTGAGGAACCGACTGTCATGGTCTAAGATAATGGTTTTTGGGATCCCAAAATGTACCCAAACTTGTTCAAAGAAGATCTTGGTAGTGGCTTCTATTGTGATGTTCTTCTTGTAGGCGTCTAGAATTGTCATCTTGGAAAAGTGATCAACAACCACAAAAACACTTTCATTTCCCCTCTTGGTGGACGGGAGCCCCAACATGTAGTCCATTGAGATGGATTCCCATGGCTTGTCAGGAGTAGGCAAAGGGGTGTACAAGCCCTATTTCTTTCTGCTCGATTTGGAAATAGCATAGGTAGTGCAGGACCTGATATACTTATCTACATCTTGTTAAAATTTCGGCCAGTAGAATTGTTTTTGCAGGACTGCCACCATCTTTTCAACGCCAAAGTTTCCTACCACCTGACTGTAGCGAGCAAGGTTCGGTAATGAAAGTATTGGGGATGAGAACAAACAATTCTTCAAGTCCTCAAAGGCTTGTTTTAGGGACAGGACCCACACAAATTTTTCCTTACCACCACCCCTGGTTACTTGGCTGAGGGCCCATGCCATATGAGAGAATCCCAACACAAACCTGCGATAGTAATTGGTGAGGCCCAAGAAGCTTCGAAGTTCAGTGAGTGTGGTTGGGGCCGGCCAATAACGGATGACCTGGATCTTGTTTGGATCCACATGAACACCATGTTGATCGGTGATATATCCTAAGTAATGGACCATGTCCATGTTGAAGGAGCATTTTTCCAAGTTTGCATATAGTTTGTGGTGCCGCAAGGTGTGCAAAACCTATTGAATTTGTTGCAAGTGTTCCTCCCAAGTCTTGTTGTAGATGAGGATGTCATCCAGATACACCACTACAAAAGTTTTGGTTAAAGGTCATAGGATATCATCCATCATCCTCATAAAATTTACTAGAGCATTTGTCAAACCAAAGGGCATGACCAACCATTCAAAAATACCTTCTTTTGACTTGAAGGCAGTCTTCCATACATCTTTATGTTCTATTGGGACCTGGTGGTAGCCAAACTTCATATTAATATTACTAAATTATTTTTCCCCTATGAGCTAATCAAGGAGGTTGTTGATTCTGAGAATTGAGTACCCGTTTTGGACTATGATTTTATTTAGGGCCCAGTAACCAATGCAGAGTCGCTATGTCTCGTCTTTCTTCTCCACCAGCATGATTGGGATCCCACAAGGCGATGTGCTAGGATGTATGTGCCCCTTATGGAGCAGTTCTTGGATCTGCCTCTTGATCTCCATGCTTTCTAACAGAGAGCAGCAGTAGACTAGCCCATTGGGTAGCGATGTGCCTATAGTCAAATAGACGGGATGCTTGACCTAGCAGTGCAGAGGTAACCTGGTAGGAGAAGAGAAGATATATGAGTATTCTTCCATGACCTTATCCACTTTATTATGTTGTGTAGAGAGATCGATCATGGAGGCCCTGGATGTGGTTGTGATATTTCACTCACTCTGAGAGAGGATCATGAAGAAGACAAATTTTCCGATGTGAATAATGACTTTCTTGCATTGCTTGGTAGATATCAAGGAAATAGCACTAGGAGGGATTGCCTCGGGTATCTCATACAATTTCCTGTTCAAAGTAATAATAACACTATGAGGCCTAGACTCATATACAACATGATGTCTCCATAAATAAGGTTGGCCCAAAATAAAATTACAAACTTCGAGAGGATAACCATCACACAATACCTCGTCTTTGAAGGTCTTGATGTCATACGACATTCCACACTATTGGTTGATACGTAGATCGCTTCCTTCGTGGATCCATCCAATGGTGTAGGGTTGTGGGTGTGGCATTGTCGACAAGGCAAAGCTCTTGATGACCTCTGCTGAGATGAAGTTCTTCTTGCTACCTCTATCAACAATGAAGTGTAGTGGGGTGCCTTTCACCCACATCTGTGAATGGAAGAGGTGCTCACCTTCTTCTGGCTCATCTTGTTCACTAAGATGGAGCTTGGTGGTAGAAATGGCGACACTAGGTTCTTCATTAATGATTCATCTTCCCCTTTCTCGTTCTAAATCAAAGTGAGAACCCACATCTGATTCAGAGGATTTCACTTCGGCCACCAGCGACTGCTTTGAGCAACAATCACCAGTGTTATGCCAAGGGCTCTTATGGAAGTGAAACCACTTGTCCGTATCTTTCTTTGTCTTTTTTATGTCCTTCTTTGCTTGAGGCTTGGACTGGTTGTCTTGATACTATCCATATTTTCTCTTTCCTTTTTTATGTGGGTTGGGCCTGCCCTTTTCTGGATTTTTCTATGAGGGGTTCCTAGGCCCAAATTTTCATGTCTTTTGTTTGAGATTCTTCTCTATTTTGACAACATATTGATAGGTTGCACCCAAGGACGAGATGTCCATAAATTCCATTTTGGTCTGTATGTATCTATGCAGAGCACCGTGATACTTGAGCACCAAATGTCGCTCTAAATCTGGGGGTGGAAGGAAGTGGATTTCGTGAGCTTAGTATCTAGCAGTGACCAAAGACTCAACTAGAGTGTGTTGAGGAACTGACTGTTATGGTCTGAGATAATGGTTTGTGGGATCCAAAAATGTACCCATACTCATTCAAATAAGAGCTTGGCAGTGGCTTCTGCTATGATGTTCTTCTTGCAGGCGGCTAGAATCACCATCTTGGAAAAGCGATCAAAAACCACAAAAACATATTCATTTCCCCTCCTAGTGGATGGGAGGCCCGACATGTATTCCATTGAGATATGCATGTCAGGAGTAGGAAGAGAGGTGTGCAGGTCCTATTTCTTTGTGGTTGGTTTGGCAATAGCATAGTCACTACAGGACCTGATATACTTGTCGACATCCTGTCGAAGTTTTGGCCAGTAGAAATGTTTCTGCAACACTACCACTTTCTTTTCGATGCCAAAGTGTCATGCCACCCAACTATAGTGAGCTTCCCAAATCAGCTTCACACGCTCGCTTGATGGAATGCGCAAAACTCTCCATCATCTCATTCCTATCATGCGTGAAAATATTGATCATCTCGTTCCTTTGTTGCATGAGGGATTCCTCAAGCAACATTTTGAAAGGATATCCTACCCTGTCAACTTTATTTCTCTTGCCATGAGAGGTTGCTTGGGAGTGCGAGAGATTTTTTCCTTAAGAGAAACAAGCTTGAGACCCAATTATTTTTACCCTGACCTCGTTGGGGACATGCATTAAGACGACAAGGAGCAGAATGCTCTGATACCACTGATACGGATTTTATGAGTAGAAAGAAATGAATACAGATGATCAAAATATGCTTAACACATAATAACATAGATATAGTAAAACTGGTTTTCTATTCAATAAGGAAATAAGTTGAAACTGTGAAATGCAGCGGAAAACAAGCTTGTTGGAATGGTGGCGGCTTATCTCTGAGAAGAGATGTGACAGTTGCGCTCATTCACAAGAAGATGATTACAATGAGGATATGAAGGAATTTTTACAATAAACAGGAATGTTAAAAAACCTATACATCCAAAATCCTAACCCTAGGATATGAAGCGCCAAAAGTCATATGGGCCTTGTTTGGGTAAGTTAGTACATCAACTTCCTGGGGTCATAACTTTTACATACGATCTTTGTTTGGGGTAGGCGATAGCTCATTAGAAAGGTTTCATCGAGGAGATTACTTTTGGGGGATCAATTAGAGCTTTTGGTTATAATTTAGAACCTATATCCCAATAAACCTTCATTTAGTCCCTCAAAATGGCCTCGGAAGTTAAAAACTACTAAAAATAGTAAATTGCCAAAATTGCTAGAAAATTGTTTTGAGCCAGTTGGAAAAGGTGGGTGGACACCGATATACACCTAGATATATCCTCCATAATTAGGAAGAAATGGTATCCATTGCATTGATTTCCCCCATCAAATGAGGAAATTTCTACTTAATTTGGCCCCGAGTGAGCCACTTGCCTTGGTGTAGCAGTTGCCCTGCTTTGACGATTCGGTAAAGTTGGATCCTTTGTTGTCGAGTTCCCTTGATATATGTGTCCAAAATATGATCACTAGATGCTTGTTTCATGTATTCAGGGTTGAGCTATGTTGGTGTCAATTGCTCTGCTATCTCTGAGGTGTCCAATAATGGTGGGAAATATGGTTGAAGGAGAGCCACGTTGAACACTGGGTGCAGGCCAAGGAAAGGGGGAATGTTGAGCTCAAAAGCATTGTCACCCATAGAATTGGCGATGGTGTATGTCCCATAACAGAGTGGGTGAAGCATATGATGGGGCCCTGTAAGTAGTTCTTTCTACAAGTGCAACAAAACTTTATCGCCCACCTGAAACTTATGTGGCACCCGATGTTGATCATGGCACCACTTGTACTTGGAATTAGACTTCTATAGAATATCTTGAACCTGTTGATAGATGTGATGGATCCTCCCAATGAAACGGGTGGCTTTGTTAGCCTTTGGTAGAGCAGGGGACGATTCGGATGAGGTGGTTGCCAAGAGTAGTGAAACATCCATGGGGCCCAATGGTTGGAATCCCAACCCCACCTAAAAGGGGTTGTGGCCAGTTCAGCTATGTAGGGCTCAGTTGTAGCTATGTTATACATAGGGAAGAATTTCATCCCATGTGTGTCAGTGTTTTGAATTTTACATGCGCATGATATGTATGATCATCCGATTGACAACCTCAGTTTGGCCGTTTTTCTAGGGGTGGAAGGTAGTGGATTTGGTGAGCTTAGTGTTAGGGTCCTAACCCGCACATAGGTAGATCAATATATTCAGATGTAATAAAGGTCAATATTAATAAGGCCTTTCAATAAAATAGAATAAAGCAGATGTAAGAAGACCTAGTAGAAGCTCTCTCTTCTAGAAGGATCTTCATCTAGATTCTTTTCTTGATAGACATATTTAGTATAAATAAGGGTCGAGGGTATGAAAACCCTAGCTTGGAGATTATTGTAACAGAGCACTGCTCGACTGGAGGTTTCCCCCTCGAAGAGGCCAGTGAACATTGCTTTCTGAATCAAAGTGCTATTTTTGTTATTGTTCTTATATCATTCCTGTGTTATTGTGGAGATTATGCTGGTTATATTACTGTTATTCTACCATTTCTAGCATTTTATTTATGTTCTGCATACTTTTTATATCTAGTATCTTGCAAGTGGTATCAGAGCACTTTCCTTGGTAGAAATTGTGGGAATTTTTTTTCAGGGTAGAGACATATTATGGCGTCTTTAAGCCACAAAGATCTGTCATTCCGGGCATAAACTTGTGGTTGAGGGATTCATACATGCAGGAAATACAAGTGGTTCTTAAGCACACATCTATTGGCCACCCTTGTAACCCCTGTTGGTACCCCTTCGAGTGGTAGCGCATCAGACAACACCTGTGTACGGATCAGCCTAGATTTCCTTAAGCCCTCTTTAGATAAACCTATCAATCGCTGGACTGCTATAGTGCCATCAATAACAACACTCGAGAAGATACTCTCTAGTACCTGGGTAGTCAGGTAGTACGGCTAAGGGTACGGTATATCCTCCTTAGTTAGTGCCCTAATATATTGGGCCGAGTACTACTATTGGACCCCACACATATATCAGAGAGCTATAGCACAGGGAAAACCCTTGTCTGTAGAAACCTTGAATACCTAACCCTTGGGGGACAGAAACATAAAAAAATTAAAATAGACAAGATCTATTGTCGTGCAACTGTGTTTGGGTTGCCAAGTAAATACACAGTTCTTTCTAGTTAAAAATTTGGGGATTTCATCACTGCAGTATTCTTCAGACTGGAGTATAACTCCACAGGTGTAAAAAAAAAAAAAAAGTCTGGAAATTTTTTCACCATTATTTGAGACCTATTCCATTGGATTCATCTCTTCACCCTTATCACATTCATCCATATCATTTTTCAGAAAAAATTTTGACCCCGCCCGCCCCTTTTCAGTTCACCCATCCTCATGGCCCATACCCATAGCCAAGATCTAGAAACTCGCTTCAACACCTTGCAATCTGGTTTCCTTGAGACCCAAAAAGAAGTGAAATAGCTCAGTGCTATTGTTGCCTCCATTGATTCATCCATCAATACAACCATAAATACAACCATCCAGTCCTCAATGGAGGAAGTCAAACAAGAACTGACTACCCAACTTGAATCTATATTTCCATCACTCTGCACCAAACTGAAGATCCCTATAGATGACCCTTTCTCTGAAGCACATCCAAATACTGAAGGTGAACATTCCTCCCATTCCCATACCTTTCAACCCCATCACTTTCAACGTGACCTATGCCTTCCGCGAGTGGATGTGACCAAATTTGATGGCTCGGACCCCACTAGTTGGGTAACCCAAATGGAACAATATTTCTCTTTATACGGCATTACAGATGACTTGGCCAAACTCCGGTATGGTGTTCTCCATCTAGATCAATAACGTTGGCAATGGTGGCAATGGAGAAAAACTTCCCATAAAGGGTATATTGCTTGGACCCAATTTTTCACTGAGCTTTATGAACTCTTTGACATGGACACCAACCATTTCGGTCATTTGACAAAGTTTAAACAATCATGAATAGTAGAAGACTTCATAGATGGCCTTTGAGCACCTGGCTTTTTGAACAGAGGGCATGACTGATTCTTTCTTTCGAGAGTGTTTTATCAGTGGCCTCAAGGAGGCGATTCGGTCACATGTCCTCATGGCTCGACCCTCGAGTTGGGTGGAGGCTACTAAAATAGCTAAAGAAGCACAACAGGTTGTATCCTCTCAAAATAGAAAACCCTCCTTTAACCCTCACCCTAAACCCATAACTCCCACTACTCCCTCCGCCCTATTAAAGATCCAAAAATTGACCAGGGCTGAAATGGATGAATTCCAACTCAAAGGCCTTTGTTATAATTGTGATGACAAATATTTCCTGGGCCACAAGTGTAAGGAACAAAATCTTTTTATGGTCATCTCTGAGGATATTTCGGAAGAGGATGTTGAAACTCCCCTTGTGTCTGAGTCACCTGAAATCACTTACATAACCCCTCCCTCAGACCCTCCCAAAGTAAAACCCATCATTTCCCTCAATGCTCTCACTCGCTTCTCCGCTCCCCAAACCCTCAAGTTAATTAGTTACATCAAGCATCAGAAGTTCATCATTCGGTTGATAGTGGAAGAACCCATAATTTTATTCATCGTTGCATTGCCCAAGAAACTCATTGCTACATCCATGCTATCAACAATTTCCAAATCATGATTGCCAATGGTGGTTCCATGAAATGTGGAGGGCACTGTGAAAATGTGCAACTCCAAATCGGTGACTACCACCTAAAATCCCATATGTTTTCTATCGACATGGGTGGTTGTGACATTGTGTTTGGTGCAGACTGGCTAAGAACCTTGGGTCCCATTCTCATGGATTTTAAGGCATTAACCATGCAATTCGACCAAGAAGGCCACCAATATAAATTCCAAAGCATCACTGCTGGTTCACCTGAGGTCATTAGTTCCCATTGCATGGAAAAGATGCTCAAAAAAGGTCATTCTGGTTTCATTGCCCAACTCCATGCCATACAAGCAATAGAGACACCATGTTGAGACACCCTGTTGACGATCGAAATTGACCGCTCGTCAACTGGAGGGGTGGATCTGGTCCAGGGTTGTCTAAATAACCCAAGTCATTTGGGATGATCCACTCCGATGGGTTTAGCGGCTCTGTTGGCCGATCTAAATCCTAGGAAAATGAAATAAAAACTAATCTAAGGAAACTAATCTAAGTAAAAAAAATGGCGACAACAAACTATATACAAATCTGAAACTATATATACAGCTTACTTACTAATATTATACAACAATAATTCTATGAAATTAAATGTTCAACTATCAACAGAATTAGATCTCAATTATATATGCACAGTACTTACAAAATACAAATTTTGATCTAAATTTGCAAAAATCATTGGTAGAATGTCTTATGACAGCGAAACTATTATTTTTTATTTTTATAATTTTTATCAGAAAGAAATAAAATGAAAACTAACTAAGCTGAGCAATTAAAATAACAATCCTAATTGTAAATCTAAACTATAAATATGAACAATGAAATGTGTTTAGATTACAAGAAATATATATTAACTAAATAATTAAATACCATTAACAAACTGACCTGTAGAAGCGCTTCTTATTTGTCCTGTTCACAGTACTCGATTTAGCTGTTTGATGGGAGGAAACCCGCACATGATTTTCCACAAGCTTCTTGTAAACAGGAAGCAACAGTGCTCTTTGAATACGAATGATAGAACAACCAAGACATAAAACGACAACAATCTTATAGTTTACAAATCATCACATTAGATAAATCCCAGTGTGAAGATTTGTACATAAACATTCATTTAACAAAGAAGGTAAACCTTCTATTTATCAAATTGAAACAGAGTAATTGTTGTGAGTAGAATGAGATACATCAAGTATGGACATAATTTAAATCATAACGCATCAACCTGTAACAAATCTTGATATCTAAAGTAGTCAATAATTCGATTACAAATTAAAATGCACAGAAACTTGAACAAAAGTAAGATGAATTGAAGCTAAAGCCGTACAACAAATCCACTTCTATTCAAGTCTGTATAATCATAAGTCCATAGTCTTTGTTCTCCCAACAGTGATCGGTTGTTTACAAAAAATAACAAGTATATAAAGGCCACAGGGTGAAACATCCCCTATGGAAAGTATCAAAACTATTCACAAAAAATATTGGAACAATCTCCCAGATTCCTATTTCTACCTAAGACTAACAACTTAAACCAAAACTATGTAACAAAAGTATGTTCTAAACTACCACAGAATATCCAATTCCCATTGAAATTCGTATGTACCTGTAGATGGATAAGAATAAACAAGTTTAGATAATGTTTTATTTGTAAAATTAACAAAAATCCAAATTTTATGACTAGCTACAAAATCTCACGATTCTGTAGCTGGTCATATTTACAAACAAAATCATTTGAAATCAATCCAAATGATAACAAAAATGTATACGGTCAACCAAACAGAGTCTTTATTACCAATTCAAAACAAGCAAATCATTCTTGGTATGACAAACCAAATCTTTCATGCCAATTCAAAACAAACAAAATCGTATTGAATTAATCGAATGGTAACAGGAATGTGTGTGATCTATCAAACAATTCTTTTGTTACTAATTCAAAATTAATACAATCATTTATGCTAATTCAAGAATAAAAAAATTGTATTAAACCGATTTAATCAAAACAGAGCTATATTCGATCTAGCAAACAAATCTTTTGTATTGATTCAATGCAAACACAATCCAAAACGAAATCATTCTTGGTAATAACAGAATCGTTTTTTAATCTATTCAAACAAAACAGAACTAATTCAGAGAAAACACAATCGGCTATACTGATTCAAACCAAATCATTCAAAAATCGATGTTGAAATAACATACCTGGGCTGTAGAAAAATGATTCGGTCAGGATAACTTTGAGTTAACAAAAGTAATAGCTGCCTCAACATTTCTGAAGACGATAGAACCCGTGGTATTTTGCCTCTTATCGTTGGCTTGCAGTCTATCATTTTCTTTAGACAACACCGTCACCTGGCCATCTAAGGAATTAATTTTAGATTGCAACAGTGGGACATCTGTGTAGTATCGTTCCATCCAAGAGTTGCATTGAGTGCACTGTTGTTGATCGGGCCGAGTCACTACAGGTGAGGATTCTTTTAAATTACGAGGGGTTCCATTGTCAAACTTAATTCCAGGGAAGTTAGGGTCATCCTTGAGGCACAGTGGGAGGTTGGATATGTAATCCTAAGGTTCAATAGAACAGAGACCATGTGAGTACAGGTATCCCTCAGCCAAAAAGCGTCCAATCTCAGAGTCTGAATCTTAGCTCAAAACAATAGGCTTATGGTCTGTGTTTTGTTTGGGCTTGTTCTGAGCGCACCTAGATGCCCAGCGTAAACCTTTCTTTGCTTTGTTGTTGACATTTGTATTACCCTTCCGTTTTTTCTTATAGGCCTCTTAACAGTCTTAGAATTGTGTTTCCAACATGGGTCAGGCATAGTGTCGAGTAGGTCAATGTTGGGGCAGGTCGAGGGTTTGACAGCGGGTAGGAGGGTAGGAGGTGGCATGGCTGGCCCAATAAGGGTTTCAGTGACCACGGTCTTGTCCACTTGAATACATTCAGGAGTGGCAAAGCCATTCTCAAATAGGAAAGCATTCCAACAGTCACCACTCAGCCTCAAATGATGCACAATAATGATTTTGATCAAACAATGATGGAAGAGGCTGGAGTCAGCCTTTTCCCTCTTAAATCGTTTAGACATTTTATGCAGACTGCGTAGGAGGTAGTGAGGCATATTCGAAGGGAAATCTATAAAATTCATAAGTAACCGGAGATGGTAAATAAACACTAAACCATAACAACCTTCGCAAGTCATGAATTGCTTAACAATGGCCAATAGATCATGCCACTTAGACTTGAGGGTAGTGATTGGCATACCTCTGTCACAACTGACAATTTTCCTTGATGTAAATAGGAGAGGCCATGACACTTCATCCACTTTTGAATTCTTAAACCACCTCTTCCCTTTAGCTGGAAAACTCGTGGTTGAACTGAGGAATTCTTTATTTAGCTCAAGTTGGATGTCCCCAACCTTAGCCCTGCATCCGTCAAATGTGAGGGAAAACTGTTGGGCGACCGTGAGGTTGAAACCCTCAAATTTTTGGATGAAAACCAACCAGCCATTATTCTCCAGGTCCTCACGAGCATTGTCAAACAAAAGCAGCATTTGGACACCATTAGGTTCTAGGTGCACTACAGGTGCCATAGGAGAGAACACACAGTCGGCAGGGTAAACGGTGAGGAGGCTAGATAGGCTAGGCACAGGGCCAAATGCTCACAGGTTTCCCAAAACAAATAGAGGTATCCAGGGATACAAGGCAGAAATTAATGCCTATACGTGCGCGGGTGGTGGAATGAAATAAAACCATGCAAAACAGTAATTTCGATATGTACAATTGACGGCGCTTTGGTGATTCAAATCACTATTGGTGTGTGTTAAAAACAATGTAAATGACATGCCAAGAAAATAACCATTGAAAATAATGACAAGTCTATCCAAATGTTTGAACAAACAATAGCTTTTGTAGGATATAAAACAAAACAACCTTTCGAATGTAACACCAAAGGTTTGATCATAAAATTCATGTATTCTATGAAACCATTGTACCAAGGATTTAATCAAAGACACCAAAAATCATTGCATCATGAATTTATAAATTGAAACCATGTCAACAAAAATACAATGTGAATAAAGGTTTGGTGTTTTGACACATGTATGACCATTAGAGGTGAAACGACCACATGAACAAGAGTATTCATAACAATCGAAGGATGATTTTAATGCCATCGACATGACTTCCAATTCAGGTTTTTAATGCTTGCAGTTGTGAAAATGAAAACGAGAAGCATATATGTGAAACCAAATATGATAGTGTCATTTTGTTTTCAAGAATTATGATAAGTATTTAGGGTTCAACACCCTTGTGTAGGCAGCTCATAAGGAAAAGATAAAAATGCAAAATGGCTGCCAACACAACCCCGGTGCCGCAAGACCTCCAAGCCCTCCTTTCTAAACATAAAATGGTATTTTCCACTTCCCAAGGAATCCCTCCTTCCCGCAATGTTCATGATCATTCCATCCCCCTTGTACCTGAAAGCCTTCCTCCCAATATCCATCCATATCGCCACCCCTTTTCACAAAAAAATGAAATTGAGAAAATGGTCCAGGAACTCCTTAATGTAGGTGTTATCCTCCCTAGTACGAGCCCTTGCTCTTCTCCTGTAGTCATGGTCCTGAAGAAATAAGGTTCTTGGAGAATGTGTCCTGACTTCCGTGCCCTCAACAAACTGACCATTAAAGACAAATTTCCAACTACTGTCATTGATGAACTCCTAGATGAATTGAGTGGCACCCAATTCTTTACTAAACTTGATCTTCACTTGGGCTATCACCAGATATGTATGAAAGGGGCAGACATTCCCAAGACGACCTTTTGAACTCATGAGGGCCACTATGACTTTTTGGTCATGCCCTTTGGCTTGTGTAATGCCCCCTCCACCTTCCAAAACCTCATAAATCATGTCTTTCATCCCTTTCTCCGTCATTTTGTCTTAGTTTTCTTTGATGATATCCTCATCTATAGCAAAACCTGGATAGACCATCTTACTCATGTGGATCAAGTTCTCCATCTACTCTCTCAGCACCAAC
Organism: Picea mariana; assembly: GCA_032191745.1. Classification (NCBI taxonomy): domain Eukaryota; kingdom Viridiplantae; phylum Streptophyta; class Pinopsida; order Pinales; family Pinaceae; genus Picea; species Picea mariana. The sequence continues at coordinate 95,707 of JASDQU010108299.1, forward strand.
TTTTCCTGAAACTGTCTAAATGTGCTTTTGGTGCCTCAGAAGTAGAATACTTGGGTCATCTGGTTGGAAAGGATCATGTCAAGGTGGATCTGAAAAAGATTGAAGATATGCAAGAATGGCCCCACCCAAAGAATCTCAAAATCTTGCATGGATTTCTGGGATTAACAGGGTATTATCGCAAGTTTGTTAAGAACTATGGAAAGATTGTAGCACCTCTCATTGCTCTCCTCAAAAAGAACTCTTTCACTTGGACTCCAGTC
>JASDQU010108299.1:96066-108524 GCA_032191745.1 Picea mariana
GAACTAGGTGCAAAATTCAAACCAACCTTCCAGAGTTAGCTGAAGAAGGATCCATTTGGTTATAGCCTGAAGCAGTTTTGGACCAATGTGAACGTCACCTACGTTAGAGTACCATCGAGGAAGTGCTAGTCCAATGGAACGATACAACTCCAGCAGATGCCACTTGGCAACCAACTAGCATTTTGCAACAGTTTCCACATCTCAAGCCTTGAGGACAAGGTTGTTTTTAAGGGGGCGGACATGTTAGGTTCCTAACCCGCACATAGGTAGATCAATATATTCGGATGTAATAAAGGTCAATATTAATAATGTCTTTCAATAAAATATAATAAAGCGGATGTAAGAAGACTGAATAGAAGATTTCACTTCTAGAAGGATCTTCCTCTAGATGCTTCTCTTGATAGACATATTTAGTATAAATAAGGGTTGAGGATATGAAAACCCTAGCTTGGAGATTATTGTAATAGAACACTGCTTGACTAGAGGTTTCCCCCTCGAAGAGGCCCTTGAACATTGCTTTCTGAATCAAAGTTTTATTTATGTTGTTGTTCTTATATCATTTATGTTTTATTGTGGAGATTATGCTAGTTATATTACTGTTATTCTGTCATTTCTATCATTTTATTTTTGTTCTGCATACTTTTTATATCTGGTATCTTGCACTTGGTATCTAGCAGTGACCAGAGGCTCGACCAAAATGTTCTAAGGAACCGACTATCATGGTCTGAGATAATGGTTTGTGGGATCCCAAAATGTACCCATACTCATTCAAAGAAGAGCTTGGCAGTGGCTTCTATTGTGATGTTCTTCTTGCAGGCGACTAGAATCACCATCTTGGAAAAGCGATCAACAACCACAAAAACAAAGTCATTTCCCCTCTTAGTGTATAGGAGGCCTGACATGTAGTCCATTGAGATGGATTCCCATGTCCTGTTGGGAGTAGGCAAAGGGGTGTAAAGGCCCTGTTTCTTTGTGGTCAGTTTGGCAATAGCGTAGGCAGTGCAAGACCTAATATACTTGTCGACATATTGTTGAAGTTTTGGCCAGTAAAAATTTTTTTGCAGGACTGCCATTGTCTTGAGCTTCCCAAATTAGTTTCACGCACTCACTTGATGGAACGCAGATATTTCCTATATGACACAACAACCCATATTGAATATGGAAATTAGCAACCATTGAGTTGGCGCCCAACATTTGGTAGGTGGTGGAGAAGTCATGCTCTGTCTTGTAGAGGTGGGGCCATCTAAAGGTCTCGTGGCCACAAGAGTCTAGCACCATGGTGAGTGTTGTGACTATATTTCGGCTGAGTGTTGGCCCTTGACCAAGTTTTGGAAGATCCTTTGTCAAGTTTGACCTATTTTGGGACTTCGACATCCTGTCGAGGGAAAAGCGCAAGACGAAGAGGAGATCATGGGATCTCGGCCCCCTTTTAGGGATTTTTGGGTTTTGGGATATTGTAATGGGTATGGGAATGCCAACCCATGGTTTTATCCATGGTTAGGCCTATTTTGTAATATATATAGAAGACTAGGCGATGTAAAGAGAAGAAGTTGTAAGGAATGGTTAAGTGTTACGGTTGGATCTATGTGATCAAGAGCTGTCGAGTCTTTGTGCATACTATGTGAGACTTGCAAAGCTAAGTGAAAGTCATTGTAAAAGACTGTAGAAGGCTATGTGCTTCGATCTACTCAGGAAAGGAGGGTCTAGCAACCTGCGCAGATCTCCTGTCCTCTGCAGAGTAAGGTTTTGAGGCTATGTGCATGTAAACTATTGAAGAAGCTAATAAAGAAGATGAAGAGTTGGTGGACGTAGACCCAGGGTTGGGGTGAACCACGTATATGTTGTGTTTCTTTTCTTTGTGCAATGTGTTGATGTGATTATATGTTAATATGCTTAGTGATTTAATATAGATAGATAGATCTGTTGATGATCTGTGCTTAATGATCTATATGAATGGATGTTATATTTGACTTACACACATGTGATTAGTGCCAGAATCTGTTAGGATCTGATTTTTTCATCATGCTAAGTGATATTAGATGCTGGATCTAGTTGAATAATGTCATGCTCTGTAATTAGGGTTTAATTGCATTGCAACTAAGAATTGGATATTGATGAATGTTAATTGTTGAGTGCTTTGTTAAGTGTTAGAATCACATATCTATGTCCCAGCTAAGGTTGTAGACACTGGAGTCCTGCAACCACCCCTACCTCTACCTCAGTTGAGACTTCATCTTCTTCGCAGGTGTTGCCAAAAGGGTCGGTAGTAAGGGTTTGGTTGGTGTGCTCTTGAGAATTGAACCCTAGTTCTTCGCCTGTGCCAACAAATGGTTCTATTGTCAGGATGCGAAACTGTGATTGCTGGGAACTGAGGAAGAAAAATCTTTATGCAAAGATCTGACCTGAAATTGTGAAAGCTCTGTGCGTAGATCTGTCAATCTAGTGCACAGTACTCTACTTAGTTTGTGAACCTCTATGCTATAGAAAATAAGTATGATCTAAATAAAATAGGTAATATCTGCAAGCTCTGTGCTCTGATAAAGGTAAGAATAGTGAAAAGTTTTAGATATGAAAGATTTGTGCTCTGTAGAAGTAAGATAAGTGGAATTTTTTTCTTTCTAAAGTATGGATCTAGGTATGTTTGATAAGGATTGTCCTAGATTGAAAACTAGGGCACTGATAGATGAAATAATATTTGATATGAGTAGATCTAATAAGAATAGTGAAAGGTATGGTATACCTATGCATAGAGAGAATGTTTGGACTAACAAATGGATGCAGGATCCTAGAAACAATTTTTTGCAGGATAGCTACCATGATCCTAGTGCGTAGCATAGGAGAGGGTGGGGATAATTTAATATAAAGAGAGGATTAACCCTTTGTTATAGTTGTAGAAGACTGGGCCATCTAGCTAAGGAATGCCCTAGTAGAAGACCTAGTTGTCTCTATTGCAAATCTATGGACCATGAAGTATTGGATTTCCCTAGAATGATAACCAAGATTGAAATAATGAATATGAGACAAGAAAACCCTAAGGCAAATCCATAAACTAAGATTATGGCAGAACCCCAGAAAGAATTATATAAAGTATTGTTGCAGATGAAAGAAACCTTGAATGACCACCGACATGTCATCTTATCATAGATCTTCAAAGAAAAAGAATGCATAGAAGCAAGAATAGGAGACTTCGACATTGACTGTGTTATGGATGAGGAAACATAGGTGAATATTATGACATAAATAACTTGGGAAAATTTAGGGGAGCCTACTATGGTTCCTTCATTGGGAGGAATAGGACTATTCATAGGAAAGATGATAAACCTATGTGGAAATCTTACCCAGATATCTATGAGTACTAAGGGAACTTTAACAAAGGAAGAATTTGAAGTTGTTAAATTTATTGAGGATAGAGCTCCATTTACTATGTTGCTCAGAAAACCTTGGATTGAAAGAGACCAATCCAGGAGGAAAGAAAAATAAGTATTAGAGAAGAAGAAGCAAGAGTTAAAAGATTTCATGACTAGGAAGATTGCACACTTGATTAAAGAACAGGAGAACAGATCGAATCCATTTGAACCTAGAGAATTGGATGTCGAAGTTACAAGAATACCAGAGGACTCCCAAAATATTGTAGTACTTATTCCAGATACAGTATTACCCCTAATTTCTAGGAAAGAATCTCAACAGCATGAAGTTACTCTGCCAAGAGGAGATAAGAATCAGAATGGAAAAAGGAATACCAAGACGAAACTCACTAGGAAAAAGGATAGAAAGATAAGTAAGAAGAGATCCAAGATCGAGAAGTTACATAAGGATACAGAAGGAACTTTGCAGAAGGAAAATGTCAGAAATTGGAACTTTGTTGGGATATCACAGCAACGTCACATGGTACTTCGCCGTGGCAAAGCAATATAGCCATTGGGAACAATATAACCATTAAAATGACACCCCGAATGGGAAGAAAGGAATTTATGGTTATACAACTCACCACCAAACAGTTGGGACCATGCCATAATAGGAAGAACTGAGTTAATGAAGGCTTCTTTCCCGTTGCAATCGACCTATTTCCAAGATATCTATTTATCCTGTCGTGCCATGCACTGAGAACACTTTTTTTAACTGTGAATTTGATCCTGCAGATTAGTTGATTTTCACACAGTGATCATCGCTCTTTTTCCATCTATCCCATTGCATTGAGAAATTTCTCTTCGAACCTGAGATTTTCAACCCTGAGCGTGCATCTCGGATGAGCTTAGTGCTGCAGAAAATATTGTCAGGGAATATCTCATCGACCTCACGATCAAAAGAGTAATGTCAATGTTTGCAGGTATACAAGCGTCATCAATGAGAGGAGTGCAAGCCTCTCCATTGAATTCTCGCATATTAGGGCCATCCCAACTGATAGCAAAGAAGAGAACCAAGCACAGAGATGATCTAGCCAATGCGAAGTTGATCCCGTCCATATTACCCAACTACATCCCACCTATGGCCGACACAGTGAGTCGCGATAGTGTACCCAAAGATTTCAAGTACACCATGGTCATCGCGTACCTCCCGAAGGGGATATGCGCAGTTCGAGCACAGCAGGACAAGATCACAGTGTTGAAGTTCAGTGGCTTTTGTTATCGCTCCAAGAAACTCTTTGGGGTTGTAAGCCAAATATGCTTGGTAACTTAAAATATGAATAGGTTTATGATTATGTTGGGATAAAATGGGATAACTGACCTACTAGATCATATCAATACAGTCAAAGAATATATAATTGGATGAGACGGTTCTTTCAGGAATCAATGATCAGATGAATAGCATAACAATGGATGAAGAATACTATACTTACTAACCATATCACACATGTGATGGGTCGGATAAGACAATGCAGGTATCACTATTAAATCAAGCTTATGAGTTGACCAATGAGATGACAGTCATTGGCAGCTAAGACAAACTTGAATCAAAGTGAAGATTACTATTAAATCAATCTATGAACTGACTAATGAGATGACATTCATATTGCAGCTAAGATACCTTGAATAAAAGCATAGAAGAAGTAAGAAACGACAATCTGATATTAATAGAGAAAGAAGACTGTGATCTGTATTACATATCTATGACAGTCTATTACAAAGAAGCATGGTATTGTATCTAGAATTAAAACCTCAGTCCTCTGACTGAACCCCCCTTTCATTGCTCATCTCATATCCTTAGTTTTATAACTTTACAGTAAAATATTCAAATCCTAGAAGAATGGATCAAACTTGCTAAAGATAGAAAGTCAAAACAATTTTTACAAAAAGAGAGGAAGTGATCCTCAAAATGAGATCAACTCCTCATTTCATGGTCTTCAGATCATGTAGAACCTCTGTGTTGGGCAGATAAACCTTCCAAGGTTGTTTGATATCCTTTGATGAAGATAAATTTGAATTTTCCAAGTTTAGAAAAAACCCTGATTTATTGCCCCCCCAAAAAAGGTGTCAAATCAACTTGAAATCCTCCTCTAACTCCTTTACATCAAAAGTGGATCTTAGATTTAACACTATAATTCAATATGTATCTTTGGAAATCATTTTCAAGAGATTTGGTTGAGAAAAACTTCGATCTGGACAAAAATACACCTTTGCTGGCTAGTCTCAGGTTTCACCAGCTATTTCGCCTTAAGATTTGCTAGTTAGCTAGTGAAAGCTCTGTTTTTCATCAGCTAACTGGTTATAATTCCACCTTCTGCGCTAGTAAAAGTTTTGTTTTGTTCAAGAAGGGAAACTTTCATGATCAAATCAAATTTATTGTTTGCATTAACGATGTTGCAGTCAACTAGATGGTTGGTGATGGTTGGTGAATTACCATCACAACAATCATACCATTCTTACTTAAACTCTTCACAATATCAATTATACGCAAGGCAATTGTTGAATCCAAACCAAGCGTGGGCTCATCAAAGAACAAGATGGAAGGATCAATGAGAATATCAAGTGCAATACAAACACACTTCCTTTAACCTCCAGAAATTCCCTGAACAAACAAACCACCCACCATGGTGTTTTGACTCCTTTCTAAGCATAGTGAAGATGTAATCTCATGTGCTCATTGAATCTTTTGATCATTGGATTGTGTCCAAGGAAGCCTTAGAAGTGCAGAATAAACAATTGTTTTCTTGACAGTCAAATGAGGAAAAACAACATCATTTTGTGCAACAAAGTCGATCCATGCAGCATAACCTGTGAGTGTTGAGCACCAACACCAGTTCGCAGCTCCATGGAAGAAAGGAAAAGANAGACAGTCCTAAAACTTCAACATATTTACATATGTACAAAGGGTCATCTTCCGTAAGCAATAAGAGTGAAAGTCGAATTAATCCTCAGTCATACCAGCATAATGTTTCTCCACTGCCAAGTACTTCTTTAAAGCTTGACCAAGAGAACCTTGTCTGAAGTAACTATCACCACAAGCTAGCTCATACCACATCCATTGCATGTCATATAAGCTATTGTGTTGATCCCCATCCTTTGTAAACAACATAGTTTTCTTCTCAGCCAACTCCACCTGATCTGCCTGAAGCATATGCTTAACACATTCACTATTTATAAATCGATCTGCAAGGTCCATAGACCGGGCTTCATCTACCAATGTTGCAGCTATCGTTAGATCTTCTGCATGTTTAAGTATTTTAAACTTCACCAAGTAAATATCAATGACAGTTGGGGTATGTGCTATAGCTTCATCAATCTTGGCAAGAGCTAGATCATGCTGCCCTCTGATGTCATAATGCTGGGTAAGCAAAAAGAGAGTCCTCAAAAGTGTTGATGGTGGATCTTTCTGAGACTTTCCAAAAAATCCTCCATTATTCTAAAGAGATTCTTCAATTTCAAGAATTAATTCCTCCAATATGTCTGCCTTGCCTGGATGATCATATAAAGGATGTAGGTATGAGAACAGAGAAGGAACTCCCTTAGTAAGAAAGGGTCTAATATAGCTGTCTTGTTTCCACAAATCTTGACAAGTCTCGCATTTGTGCCTATGAAGAGACAAGTCACGACGAATTTCAATATTTTCTGGGTCAATCTTAAGAGCATTTATATAGCTCTGTACTCCCTATCTAAACGGTACAGAAGACCATAAACATGCCAACAGACATGACTTTTCAAATCATTCTTTAAGCCCTGCTGAACGAGCTCATAATCTTCCATCTTATGGTCCAGCAAGTTTCTAATGAATCTTTGGATTAGAGGAATTTAACTGATGAAACAAATAAGTCCTTAGTCCGTTGTTCTGATTTTTACAATCTGTCGGTGGATAATTCAAACCCTACAACTCGATGCAACTCCCTTTGTGTCTCCTCTGCATAGCTAGATACTTTCAACATGTCAATATTTGAACAACTAATGCCACATTCACCATTGAACAGTTGTGCCATCTTTGATAGTTGTATCATCGATTTGGCAATTGGTGGCTCAACGCATGGTGTGCCATATGAATATGTTTTTATTTGTTTTCATGAATGCTGGGAATTTTGTATGCAAATAAATTTTCAAAGGTTTAAAACCTTTGTATTCATCGGTGCATACATACCTATTTTGATGATAAAATAAAACATAGAGCCTGGCGTTATGGCTGACTTATAGACTCATATTTTGGCTTAGAAATAACTCATTTGCTTGTATGTGGTCTTTGATGAAGATCTTAAAATACTGGCTAGATTAATGGCTCAATTTGGGTCTCGGTTAGCCTTTAACTCTTGACTTCTAGTCTTTGGAGTATTACATGGAAATTGATATAGATTGGGTTTATACTTAGGTCATTGATCACTTAGTGTGCACACACCACAAGAATATAAACATAAAAAAGGCAAAAACTATGGTTTGGGATATGTATCAATTAAGAAAAATTGACAAGATGTATTGGTGAAATGCAGGTTGAAGACCGAATAGCAAAGGCTTGGAGAAATCATGATCAATGAGAGTTGATAAGGAAAAAAAAAGTTTAAGACACTGGCCAAAGGCTAATAAGAAAAATGGGTGAAACAGAGAGAGAGAGAGAGAGAGAGAGAGAGAGATAAAAATGCTCTCAAAAACCAGTGCATTTTGATCGCTAACAACTTCAACTTTAGAGATCACAAGAACCACAAAATGCTCTCCCCGTACAAATACCTGACCAAGACAAAGGGGAAGAACTCAAAGATAATCCCTCATTAGTGGACTATGGACCTCGCACAGTCCACCCTCTTAAATGTAATGAAGATACTATACTTTGGAAGGCAAAAAGGAGGTTAATTCATGCGTTAAGCTCCTACTGTCATGCTTCCATGGCGGCTACTTGTGGCTAGAACATCGTACTATAGTTGACCCAATGTTGATCCATAGGATCACAGGCTTGAGTATGCAAGGACCTAACCCGTAGGAGTTCTACCCAGGAAAAGCCACAGATCATGCGCTAGCACATAATATTAAGGATACATACAACGATGTCAAAAAGGGGAAACGAGGCTACAAGGTAGCCTCCATCTAGAATGGCACAGTGCACCTAGCATGTTAGTTAATAGCTGGGAAGATGGTACGAAATAAATGACTCACACAAGTCACGGGCTTTGTCTTCGACCTCACGGGGAAGTGTGTAGAAGGCTTACAGATGAACTGGGTGAAGTACCTAGTCAATCAACTTGAGTTAGACTGTCACAAAGCATAGGATCAGGGCTATGAGTTCCACTTCAGCTAGCTCTTGATCCTTATCACCTTTCTTTCCTGGGAGATTCTCGAAGGTGCAACCTTCCCGGACATCGAGCCATTTGAGTCACTTGCCACAAAGTTCACTAACCTTTGGTATTCAAGTGATATGAACAAACAATGGTAGTCAAACGTTGTTTTTCATACCTACCACCTTCAGCTAAAGAGAGCCATCGAAGCTGAGCCTCGCATGACTTTGAACACCTTACAGAGATTATGACCCTTGATGAAGTTCAACGCAGATCACCATTTCATTTACATTACAGGGCAAGCTAATGAACATAAGGAGCAGCCCTAGTTGTACTATAAGCTCACAGAAGAGGATATTGAGAAGATCAATAAGGACTGGTCGGTAGACCACCTTATTCCAGTAGACCCTATAGATATGTCTGACCCTGACAGCCTAGAAACTGCACATGATACACCCATACCCAGCAAAACGAAGAAGACTGAAGAGGTCCAAGACCTAAGTAGCGCCTCATGGAAGACTGCTTCCATATCACCTGAGTGAGGAGGTGATGACAACGTATAAGAGATGAAGGACAGAGAAGTTGAACAAAAGAAAGGTGAAGCAACACCGTCGAGAGATGAGACCGATATCCTGAAGAAGAGGAAGGTTTCTCCCCATAAACCCTCTTCGCGGAAGAAATCTAGAGCCACCGTGACCAAGATGAATACTATGCTTACTGATGATGATTTTGATTTCATCATCACAGCACTAAACGACGCTTAGATGGAAATTGCAGAAAAGCAAGAAGCTAAGAAGGAGGAAATGTATGATAGAATTGAGGTCGAGCTCCAAGGAGTACAACAAGCTCTCCAGTCCAGTCATGCAAACCCCATTGCACCCCTGCCATCAGAAGAACTAGAGTTGGGGGATGAGTCGGCCCAAATCGTCACACATAAGAAGAAGTAGAACAAGCAACCCAGGTCTTGAAGCAAGTGCAAGGCGTACTCATAGAACAACTAAGAGTTGCAGAATAGGAGAATTTTTCTATTCAGGCAAACTTTGAAGAAGATAAAGTATAGATGCAACAAGAAAATGAATAGTTTCTCGTAGAGCAACTCGAAGTAAAGGAAGCAGTCAACAAAGCACTCTGCTTTGTGACAAGCTTATAGCCACAAGCTGAAGACTGAGTCATGCGTCAAGTATAGAAGATAGCAGAAGCTGTCCAGCAGCTACAACAATGAATAATAGAATTAGAGCTTTGCACTATACCTGACACCCCACAAGATGTAAGGGACCAAAGAGAGGCAACTGCTCAAAGCGTAGTCGAAATAATAAAATCCCTTGCCCTGGAATGCAAGAAACTAAGTGATCATAGTGCCCATACCTATGAGAAACTCTTGAGGAATATAGAACTAAAGGCACTGGAGTCGCAGCTCTAGGAAGCGAAGTATCAAGTAGAGACAATACAGGTGTAGTTGAAGCCCCTGACAGCTGTGGAAAGAATGAATCGATCCCAAGAGCAGCGCACTACCCAACAGTAGATTCACACTATTCAGAGAAAATTCATGGAAGTGACTAAGAGGCTCCAACCTATACAATATGAGGCTTACCAACTGTTCACAGAGATAGAAGGTAGAGAAGTAGAACTGGAGCAAGTTGTTACTGTAGTTGAACAATGCCTAGAGGGACCCATGAACAAGGAAACCATCCAAGAATTCGCAGAACAAGAGTTCGTAGCACAACAACAAGTCAAGGCAAATCGAGCCAAGATCGAGGCTTTTGAAGCAGATCGAGCCAAGCTCAAGGATTTTGAAGCAAAACTAGTCAAATTAGAGTGACTTGGGACAAGACATAGGTGATTTTTGGGGGGTTGTTGGCCCTTGACCAAGTTTTGGGAGATCCTTGCTCAAGTTTGACCTATTTTGGGACTTTGACAGCCTATCAAGGATGGAGCGCAAGATGAAGAGGATATTGTGGGATCTCGGCCCCTTTTTAGGGATTTTTGGGTTTTGGGATCATGTAATGGGTATGGGAATGTCGGCCCATGGTTTTACCCATGCTTAGGCCTATTTTGTAATATATATATATATATATATATATATATAGAATACTAGGCAATGTAAAGAGAATAAGTTGTAAGGAATGGCTAAGTGCTAGGGTTGGATCTGTGTGATGAAGAGTTGTCAACGCTTTGTGCATACTGCGTGAGACTTGCAGAGCTAAGTGCAAGTCATTGTAAGAGACTGTAGAAGGTTGTGTTCTTAGATATACTTAGGGAAGGAGGGTCTAGCGAGCTGCACATATCTCATGTCCTCTACGGAGTAATGTTTTGAGGCTATGTGCATGTAACCTATTGAAGAATCCAATAAAGAAGACAAATATTTGGTGGACGTAGCCATAGGGTGGGGGTGAACCATGTATATGTTGTGTTGCTCTACTTTGTGCAATGTGTTGATGTGCTTATATGTTAATATGCTTAGTTCTTTAATATAGATAGATAGATCTATTGATTCTTTGTTCTTGATGATGTATGTGAATGGATGTTAGATCTGACTTACATACATGTTCTTAGTGCTGAAATCTATTAGGATTTGATCTGTTCGTCATGCTAAGTGTTTTTAGATGCTAGATCTGGTTGAATACTGCGATGCTCTGTAATTAGGGTTTAATTGAGTTGTAATTAAGAATTGGATATTGATGAATGTTAACTGTTGAATGCTCTGTTAAGTGATAGAATCACATATCTGTGTCTTGGCTAAGGTTGCAGACAGTGGAGTCCTGCAACCACTCCTACCTCTACCTCAAGTGATATTTCATCTGCTTCGCAGGTGTTTCAAAAAGGGTCGGTAGTAAGGGTTTTTTTGGTGTTCTCTTGAGCATTGAACCCTTGGTCTGCCATTGTGCCAACACTAAGGGAATTGACAAATCGGTTGGTACTTCATGTTTTATACTTGATGTTGAGGTGGAATTGTTTTAAGTATGTTGACCGCGTTTGATGGTGTTCATTCTGCAAATTTCCTTGGGTATGCATGAACTGTAGTGGATTGTGATCAATGTGGATGACCGTATTCTTCCCAAGAATATAATGTCTCCACTGGCAACATGCTTGCACAATGGAGTACATTTATTTTTCATAAGTAGGGTACTTACAAAAAACATATGATAGTGTCTCACTATGATATGCCACGGGGTGGCCATATTGAGTGAGAACGGTGCCCACAACATAGTCTGAAGCATTTGTCTCGATCTAAAAGAGATGTTGTAGGTCTGATAATGAAAGTATTGGGGATGAGCACGAACAATTCTTCAATTCCTCGAAGGATTGTTGTTTGGAAAATCCCCACACATTTTTTTCCTTACCACCACCCCTGGTTACTTGGTTGAGGGCCCATGCGATATGAGAGAATCCCAACACAAACTTGCAATAGAAATTGGCGAGGCCCAAGAAGCTCTAAATTTTAGTGAGTGTGGTTGGGGCTGGACAATCACGGATGACATGGATCTTGGTAGAATCCACATGAACACCATGTTGATCAATGATATATCCTAAGTAATGGACCCTGTCCATTTCGAATGAGCATTTTTTCAAGTTTGCATATAGTTTGTGGTGCCGCAGAGTGTGCATAACCTGCTGAATATGTTGCAAGTGTTCCTCCCAAGTCTTGTTGTAGATGAGGATGTCATCCAGATACACCACTACAAAATTATTGGTGAAAGGTCATAGGATATCATCCATCATCCTCATAAACATTGTTGGAGCATTTGTCAAACCAGAGGACATGACCAACCATTCA
>JASDQU010108299.1:122838-137062 GCA_032191745.1 Picea mariana
GATTCAGCCATCTCATTTATTCATGTTTTAAAATCATTTTCTTTACATTGTGAATTAGAGATAACTAAGCCTAAAAAGAAAATACAGAGTTATATCTCCCTTACCTTTTATCCTTCATGATAGTACCAGTTACAAGGAAGCCTAACGTCAAACCCTGTCTTTCAGATCAAACCAGCATCACTCTAAATTTATTTAATACCATTTTACAAATAGCAAGTAATTGGGTTGAGTTAGAACTTTCATGGGCAGCAATTGAGAGAGATATTAACATTCAGGAAAACTAGGAATTCTGACAGAGACAGTTGAGAAACCAACTTTAGTCCTTATCTTTTAATTGTCCTTTCTATCCTCTTTTTCTCTATCTTTTCAGATGCCTTGATAGTATACTTTAGAGCCTTAAAGTATAAACTTAGGAACAACAACCAGGATAGAGCTTGGTGGTAGTAATGGTGACACTGGGTTCCACGGCAATGATATGTCTTCCCCTTTTTGGTTATGAATCAAAGTTAAAACCCACATCTGATTCAGAGGCTTTCAATTTGGCCACCAATGATTGTAGTGACAATCAGTAGTGTTATGCCAAGGGTTCTTATGGAAGTCACACCACTTCCCGGTATCTTTCTTTGTCTTTCCAATGTCCTTTTTTGCTTGAGGCTTGGACTGGTTGTCTTGATACTATCCATATTTTCGCTGTCCTTTTTTATGTGGGTTGGGCCCGCCCTTTCCTAGATTTTTCTGTTAGGGGTTCCCAGGCCCAAATTGTTATGTCTTTTATTTGATCTTTTGCTCAATTTTGACGACATATCAATAGGCTACGCCCAAGGATGAGATGTCCATAAATTCCATTTTGGTATGTATGTATCTATGTAGAGCACCACGATACTTGAGCACTAGATGTCTCTCTAAATATTTGAAACCCATCTTGGTGCACAAGGTATGAAATATATTTGTGAACTCTAGCACTACTTGGTTTCTTTCTTGCTACAGTGTCGTCCAATTAGTATACAAGTCATCATAAATTCTGACAAGGTAGTATTGTTTCTTAATAGAATCCCTGAAGGATTCTCAGGTGGCTGTGACTGTAAATAATGAGGGTTCCTTTGTTTCCTTTTTCTCATAGAAAGTTTCCCACCAATATTTGACACGGGGAACCTCTTTGAGGAGTGCAAAAGTAATCTTTTATCTATTCGAAAAGTTATGGATAGAAAAATACACTTCTAGTAGATTCAACCACTTGTCTAAAACATTTGTGTCTATCTGACCTTCAAATATAGGAATATAAAACTTTATTGTACCTTGAAGGGGGCAGCACCTATGCTCGAGGAAGATGCGTCACCTATTGGTAGCCGCCAAAGGATTTGCGTGAAAATATCCATCATCTCATTCCTTTGTTGTGTGAGAGCTTCCTCAAGCAACATTTTGAAAGGATATCTTGTCCTGTCATATTTCCCTTATCCTACCATGAGAGTTCGTTTGGGCATGCGAGAGCTTTTTCCCTCAAGATAAACAAGCTGGAGACCCAATTCTTTGTACCCTGACCTTATTGGGGACATGCATTAAGATGCCAAGGAGCAGACTGCTCTGATACCACTAATCCATATTTTATGAGAAAAACGAAATGAATACAGATTATTAAAATATTCTTAACACAAAATAATAGAGATACATTAAAAATGGTTTTCTATTCAATAAGGAAATAAGGTGAAACTGTGAAATGCAACGGAAAACAAGCTTGTTGGAATGGTGGCGGATTATCTCAGAGAAGAGATGTGATGGTTGCACTCATTCACAAGAAGATGNCTAGGAGATGAAGCACCAAAAGTCATGTGGGCCTCGTTTGGGTAAGTTAGTACATCAACTTCTCGGGGTCATAACTTTTGCATACGATCTCCGTTTGGTGCGCACGATAACTCATTGGAAAGGTATCTTAGAGGAGATTCATTTTGGGGAATCAATCAGAGCCTTCGGCTATCATTGAGATTCTTGATCCAGAAAAACCTTCATTTAGGCCCTGAAAATGGCCTCACAAGTTAAAAACTGCTAAAAATAGTAATTTACCAAAATTGCCAGAAAACTGTTTTGATCCAGTTGGAAAAGGTGGGTGGCCACCAATATCCACCTGGATCACAAGACTCCACCCGACCAAACCTTAAATAAAACTCAAATATTTGTTTTATACTATATGGTTAAGACACATACGGTAGGTGGGTTGGTGGCTTGACTTACACTAGTACTTTTCCACTCCTGGAGGTCATGGGTTCGACCTCCGCTGACTCCAACCAAAATTTTACACCACATAGGGGTGTCATGTGACCGCCCATGTTTGGGCCACGTGGCACCATACCATTGGTCCACAAACACACCATGTGTTAGAACTAGATAGATCCCTGTATCCACTACCAACTTACCTACCACATCAGTCTCTGCCACATCACCACTTTCCATGTGTTAGTACATTCACCCTGCCATGTGTTAGTACGATCTGCACAGTCAGTAGTATGGATTGTACAATCATCAAAAAAAAATTCCTGTTTGTGGAAATGTAAATAACGTGATATCTCTCGCATACGATGTCTATTTGAACCTGTTCAAGTTACATTGGGATTGTGAGGAAGTTACCTACGCACGAGTCCATTTTCAAGCAATTCCGAGCACTTTGAGTTTTGAGCATATTTTGATCCCCTGGATCACGCCTCCCCATTGGGAAGCTTTTGGGCCTCCAAAATACTACTTTCAATCTATCTGAAGATGATGGTGCAATTCCCTCACCTTTCCAACCTCAATCCATATAGCTTTGCTTGGATTTGTGCCTTTAAGACCAATTTGAAGGTATTCCACATTCCCTCATTTTGAACTTCTCATCCTCCTGTCAAGGATTGTATCTTCATGCAGTTTTGAAAGATATTCTAGTGAGAAATTATCTGTGGAAGGAATCTAATCATGCTCTCCTTGATCATCAATCAAAGGAGGCTAATACAATCTCAAATTCTCAAAATTAACAACTGCATACATTTTCATATAAGGAGGAAAATCCAAATGGAAGGCATTGTTACCAATCTTTTCAAGAATCTTGAAAGGTCCATATCTAATTGGTTTCAGTTTTTGACCTTCTCCTTTAAGCCTATCTTTGCTAATGTAAAGCCAAAATTCATCTTCAACTTGGAAACTGTGATCAACACGATTCTTGTTGTGCCTTGTCTTGTACTTGTCTTTGCTCTTTTCCAACTATTCTTGTACCATTTGATGCACCAACTGAATTTGTTCAATGAACTTATTTTCTCTATCAATGTCATAATGACCATCAATAACAATATATTTCCCAAAGATAAAATCTAAAGGATATTTTGGAAAATAACCAAAACATGACTCAAATGGAGATGTTTGAGTCGAAGAGTGTTTATCCTGGTTGTAAGCATGTTGAATGTAATGTAAGTGCTCATCCCAAAGTTTAGGATGTTTGTTGCAATAAATACGAAGAAGATGCATTATTGTTCTATTCACCACTTCTGTTTTACCATATGTTTGTGGATGAAATGTTATGCTCTTTTTTAGCTTGGTGTCCATGAGTTCCCATAATCTTGACCAAAAGTTCCCAATAAATTGAGAATCTCGATCAGAAATAATGGATTTGGGCAACCCAAAATGTATCCAAACATGCTGAAAGAACATTTGTGTCATTTGTTCAGTTGTAACCTGCTTCTTACAAGGCATCAAAATACACATTTTTCTTAAACGATCAACCAATCAAAATACACATTTTGCTGAAATGATCAGCCACAACATAAAGATAATCATGATTCTTTTTAGTCATAGGTAGAACTCCTACAAATTCCATGGAAATGATTTCCCAAGGACGAGAAGGAACCAGAAGTGGAGTATACAAAGCCAACTTTCTATTGCTAGTCTTTCTTGTAGCACATAAAGAACATCCTCTTACATATCCTAAAACACTTTCATTCATTTTAGGCCAATAGCAATACCTTTGCAAATTAGCCACCGTCTTGCCTACACCAAAGTGGCCAGCAATAAGAGAAGAATGTGCTTCCCTTATGATGTTGACTCTTTCACCCTATGGAATACATAGCTTACCAAGATGATACAAAATCTTATCATGCACATGGTAATCTAATTCCTCAACTTGGTTAGAATGACACAAAGTTGCATAAACCACTTTAAAATCAACATCTAAAGCATATTGTTCAACATAGCTCTCATTCATGTTAGAATTATGCTTAAGAATAATTGAAGCACTAACAATAGGCCTAGAAATAATATCACCAACTTTGTTATAAATGTCTTTCTTATACCGTATTACCAAGTGGAATTGTTGTAGAAAACCCATCCATCTGAAGTGCCTTGCTTGTTGTAGATTTGTTTATGATTGTAAGGATTGCAATGGTTGATGATTTGTGTGAATGATAGTTTCTTTTTCCAACAAACAATGTTTCCATTTTTTCACACTTTGTACAAATGCATACAACTCCTTATCATAAGTAGGATAGTTAATCACAAAACCATTAAAAGTTTCAGAATGAAAACAAATGGGCTTACCATGTTGTAACAAGAATGATCCCATTGCATAATTTCTTGCATATGTTTGGATCTCAAATGGTTGTCTCAAATTAGGAAGTAAAAGAACTGGATCTGAACTAATCTTCTCCTTTAATGCATCAAAATATTTATTTTTCTTTCCTCCCCATTGGAAAACTTGATCGATGCTTGTCACTACATGTAATGGAGTTGCAATTGAAGATAAGTTAGCAATAAACTTTCTCCAATATTGGGCTCCTCCCAAAAAGCTTCTTACCTCTGTCACATTGTTGGGCTTGGTCCAATCCAAAATGACTTTGACTTTGGAAGGATCAATTTTCAGTTCTCCTCCTCCAACAATATGTCCCAAGTAAACAAGTGAGGTCTTTCCAAACTCACATTTAGACATATTCAAAAACAAATTTTCTTTCTTCAAGACATCCAAACCTTGCTTTACATGCATAAAATTCTCTTCATGATATTTGCTAAATATCAAAATGTCATCCAAGTATACAATCACACAAACATCAAGAAAAGGCCTTAAAACATCATTCATGACTCTAATGAATGTAGCAGGATCATTACAAAGCCCAAATGGCATTACCATCCACTCAAACAAACCTTTATTTGTTTTGAAAGCTATCTTCTATGTGTCTCCTTAAGAAATCCTAATTTGATGATATCCAGTTTGCTGACTTTCAAAAACACAACAATAAATATTGCTCGCAAATTATTTCCAAGCTCTATTATTTATTTATTTATAATAATAATAAACTAGTAGGTGAGACCCCTTGGTAGACTAGTGGCGCTATGATGGATGTGTTATACTTATATTTTTGTTTGTTGTTATAATGATGCCAACACAGTATTCTACAGTTGATGATTCAAGTCATGGTTTTAATCGTTATGGCGACCTAATATGGTTGGTTGATTGTTGTATGGATAGATGGTTTTGATGGTCACTCACAAATTATGGCTTCACTATGGATAAAAGGATTATTATTACATATTCTGTTTTGACATTACATTAGACATCGATTGATTAGTTTACATATGATTTTTTACAAAAGGATGATATGGGAGCTTAAACAAAAGGAAAAGAGGACTATGTACAAGCCCTAAGGTAACATGTAATTGTGACAAAGGAAAGGTGTATAGACCCTTGTTGCTAGACTTATGCACTTTGATTAAAATTTATGTGTCAGGAATATGCGGTAACGTTATAGCACATTGTTGTTGTTAAATATTTTGACATAACTTGGGGTTGCGCACTATGTAATGGATATAACAATGGGATATTTGTTTGATTCAATGGTTAATGTTATGGTGAGTTGGATGGCTTGTACGTTTAATTGAATGAGGTTGGGGATGGAAGCGACGTGGATTTACTACACGTCACTCAAAAAACCCTTGAGCCCATCACCCTAGCCTTACTTGCATTTGGTTTTTCGCTCTTGTGGTTGTTGACGCTCCATGCTTTTTGGTTGTGAAAGAAGGAAACAATATAACTCTTCCCCTCGATCAAGCTTTCCAGGTATGGTTCGTTTATTTTTCGTCCATGATGGTTCCTCTATGTTATGAATAAATTTTGGCTCATAATTGCTTGAGGTCTACGTTTTTCTTAAGTTTTCAATTATGTATCAGTGTTGTGATTATGGTTTCTTCTGTGAATACTCTACACTGTTGGATTTTTGAAAAATAGGAATGGATATTCTTTGAAGTGTGTAGCATGTGCACTGGTTTATTGGTTAAAAACATGCTCGGCCAACTTGGGGTTTTTGGTCTAGTTCTCTGTGAAAAATTATGATTATGGTGTAGCAAGCTCTGAGTTTTGGCGCATTGGTCTTGCGACCAGTCTTGGTGTTAATTTTTTCCTCTCCTTTTCGTCTCTATGTTTGATATGTTTCGCTTCATTGGGTATCAATGTGAACTGTTAAGAGTTGGAGTGTTCTTGCCAT
Source organism: Picea mariana (assembly GCA_032191745.1). Classification (NCBI taxonomy): domain Eukaryota; kingdom Viridiplantae; phylum Streptophyta; class Pinopsida; order Pinales; family Pinaceae; genus Picea; species Picea mariana. Next base: position 129,327 of record JASDQU010108299.1, read on the forward strand.
GTTTTGGCTGAGCCCAAGCTGACATTTATCATGGCCTTGCCCTCATTGTCATTGTGTTGGGAAGCATTGCATAGTCAGGTTTGGTATTACCAAGAAATTTAAATGGAATCTTTTAGATATGGTTGGCCACAGGTTGTGCTCAGGCATTCTCCTCACAATATTTTTAAGAATTTCTTCCTCTCGTCTCCGTTAGAGGTGGCTGACTGTTATGTTTTGGTAACCCTCACTGTCAATATTTTCGGTTAAAGGTTATTTGTCTGTGGTGATTTTAAAAGGAGCACAAGCTGTCTATGTCTTCGAATACTATCCCTTGATTGAGCCATCCATTGTTTCTTCTCTGTGGTAAATTTTTATAGGTCCCAAGTTATCTGCGTCCCTGAATAATTATTCTGTTGGTCGATCTATTTGTTCTTACTTCCATTTGATGTGTTAACCCTAAACACGATCTTAGTCTCGTTTCATTCTTGTCAAGAGTAAAAGTGACACATGTGTGTGCTTGGTCTACTGCACATGATGTGGTTCTGTTTCCTTGTGGGCATGATTTGGTTATGTCTCTCGTCAGGCATTTATTTTAAAATAAGTATGTACAGGTTTAATTTAAGGGAATCTTTGGCCCAGATTTGCATGTTATTGGTTGAATGTTATTTTGAATCAATACGTATGTTGATTAAATGCCTGTGTGTGATTGGATTCAAGATTGATTATGAGTTTTAACTCCCAATTGATTAAGAAAAAAAGTTGTAAATAATGTCTAATATTGTGCATATTCTTACTTTATTTTAAATAAAAAGAATTAGTTATAAATGGTTGAAGATCATTGTGCGTCTTCTACTAGTTTTAAAAGGAAAAGAAGTTAAGCATTGGAATATGAAATACCATGGCTCAAAAGGTCATAATGTTATTATAAAAATGGAAATGATGTTATTATGATTATTGTATAATTTTTATGGATGCAAAGGCTACTATGATTGAGTATTCTGGGCATATGAATTGTTTTGTTTGAAGTCAACAAGCATTCTGTGAAGAAGTGACAATTAAATGGTTTTGGCTTAAAAGTGAATGCTTATTGGATTGTGGGGTATGAACATAGTTATGGTTGTTGTTGATTTGATTTATTTTATGAATAGTATCCATATTGTATTCCCTCTCATACTATCACTTTTTCACTTATTATACTCCCCTCGTAATCCCAATTTCATTTTTACACACCCTGTTCTATAAAATAAATTAAAAACTCTGTATAACAATGACAAAAGATATGACACAAAGATAGGTATCAACTGACATTTTTGGTATTTGATTGCAGAGTTAAATTATTTAATGAATTGTGGAGAAGTACTCGTGTATTTGTCCCCTGTCATGCTACCACTTTTTCGCTCATTACAATAACTCCAAATGTCCCATGAACCCTATCCACCCCCTGCTCACTTGGAAATTATTAAATAATTTATTATGGATTTATTTACAGGGATCTCATGTCAATTTATGAGCCAAACTTTGTTTCATACAAACAAAATGGCATGTATGGTCTGTTAAGGGCTAGTTACTAATGAATTGTTGCATACAAGATGAGTTTCTTCAGTACGGGAAGCCATGGAAGAAATAATAGAGGAAGAGGTAACTAGAACAGAGGGCCTAGAAGTCCTAGATTCTTTATTCATTTTGATGTTGACCCCCAGGAGTTGAACTAGTTGCTTCAAGTTGGGTTCTTCAACTGGATTGGGAAAGGAATAGTACAGCCTAGACCAAAGAAACCTCCCTTCTAGCCTCAAAAAATCCCTAGTATTCATGTGCCTCCTCATGTGTCCTTACAACCAGAAGGCCCTGTGAATGATGGATGGGAAGAGATTGTCAATCCAGCAGTCTCTCACCATCGTGGTTGACCCAATTTGTCATTACCTCCTCCTCCACCTGTAAATCCTAATGTTCAAATTTCCCCTATGCATTCACCTATTCAATCCTCTTATTCTAGAAAATGACTTAAAACTGATGTTCCTCATGTGCAAGATAAAGTTAAAGTTGTCACCTCCCCTTCCTCTACTTCAAATGACTCTTCAAAATCAGTGTCCTCATGTATGCATCTGAAGGACGATTGTTCCCATGTTATTAGTGAGATTAATCCTCAAGGTTCGAATCAACCAAAGGCTACTTCTGGGAAGTCCAAAGGGGACAACAATGATAGAAGAAATATTTCCTCTCATAGTGGAAAGTATGGATTTTAATTTATGTGTTTTATGATTGAGTTGTTGAAGACAGTGGTCTGTAGAAAATTTTGGACAACGATCTATTTTTTGGATAATGTGGATATTTACATATTTTTGGATATGATTTGAATTATTTTTTATATTTAATATTCAAATTTTGGAAGTATTTATAGGAGCTACAAGGCGGCATGTGTTTAAATGATTATCTAATTGTGTTATTTTTGTAAAAAATAAAATAAGGGAGTCACAAGGGTTCCCACCTACTTAGTTATTATTAAATAAAGACCCTTAACTATTATTATTATTATTATTATTGTTTCTCCTAAACTAAAATTAGTTAAGTTTAACTAAATTAACTAAAGAAAGTAGTTGAACTACTCCAACTTATTTGGAATGCATAAAAGTCAAATGAGAAGGAAGAACAAGGGGAGAATAGAAGGAGAAAGCATTACTAAGGTTTTCTCTTTTGTTTTTATGAGATAGGTTCAGTTTTCATTCATTATTGAGTTCATTCAGAGCCTAATTTTATTTTTGACAACAGGGTCCTATTGTAGACATTAAGGTTCAAATTTGAACCATATCATTCAGATGCTTGTTTTAGAGGTGTTGATCTATCTTTGATAGTCTGTGTATACTTGTCTGTTTATGGATTAAGTTTCATAGATGATAAAGGATATTGTGCAAAGTCAAATTGGAAGCAGTCTGTGGCAAGTTGATCCAGATTATAAAGTTCAGTTTTTACTTCTTGTCAGAGTCCTTTTGTATGGTTTTCATCGAGGATATCTAAATTAGACTTTGGTCCATGCCCTCACATGAATTTTGTAAAGAGAAAGATACTTTGATTTTTGGGAATGAAATAAAGAAGATTGATATACTGTCTCATTTGTGTGTATCTGTGACTTGGTTACTTTTTCTTTTTGATCTCCATATTTACTTCTGTAATCTGTATATTTTTCAAAAAATTATTTAAAATTTTTATGCTATTTTGGAACATTCTCTTTATAAAAAAATCAGCCTAAACCCTTGTAATTAATACTTGTGGATTTGGGCCTGCAAGGGTGTAGACCGATTGGAAAGTGTCGTGTAAATGGAAGGAAATATGTAAAGGAGGTCTCAAGTTCGATTCTCACCTCGATTTATCTGTGTTCAATGCTTGTGGGTTGTGTGGCGCACCTGGGGGTATAGTGGTAGTGGATGGGTATCGACCACCTATCACGTGAGTATGAGAACCACGAGTTGTCGATTCCCCAAGCATAAAAAAATAAAAAATACACTTGTGGATTGGGAAAATATTTTTGAGGCTATAAAACATAGGGTGATATTCTCGACTATCTTGTCTTAGCCAGACAAGATTCAAAATTTCTTGAGTAAGAGAATTCATATCTTTGTATGAACATTTATTTGGTGACCATACTTGGGAGATCTTCCATATATCTCTGGTTGATTGTATGCTTGATTATCATTGAAAATTTTATATTTTTCTTTCAATTCTTTGGTTGTTTTATTTCATTCATGACAGTAACTGCCACAAGGCATCCCAATATTGAGTCTAGTCTTAAATACTAGACCAATATTGCTTTAACCTTATTCAATGCCATCTTAGAAACTGCTAACATTCAGGCTGAGCTTGAATGCTCGTGGGCATTGATTGAACAATACATAAGTGTCTAGGAATGATGGGAAGCCAGGTAAAGTCAACCTAGGAATCAGCCATAACTTTCTTTTTCCTAAAGTTTTGATCTTCTTTTCATGTCCTTAAACCCTCACATCTCTAGGAGAAGAAGAGATTTATCGCCTGAGATCAACCCTGTTGCTGAAATGGGAAGAAGAAACATTTTTTTGTCAACCCAACAAGGTACTCTAAGGATAACTTTGTCTGATTCAACCAGTTCATCTTTCTCTCCCTTACTCATCGTTCGTAAGATGGCATATATAGGTGGCTCTGGTGGCACTGGAGGTGCTTCTTCATCTCAACCTTCAGCCTTGTGAGTGATTGGTAGCTTGTATAGCCATCAAGTCCCTGTCCAATCTACCACCAATCTCACTAAGGTCATAAAGAAGTATGGGCTCTTTCAATTCGAAGAAGATGCTACTACTACCTCATGGCATGTTTCCTCTCCTCTGAACCTATCACCTGCTACTCATCCACTTCCAAAATTCAAAAATCATCTCCCTAGGTTTTCAGGAAATAACATGGTTACTACAAATGAACACTTGGTGGCATTTTCTAATGCCTGTCAAAACGTAGGAGAAAATGGCAATTACACTTGTATGTGCTTATTTGTTAATTCCCTTGAAGGGAAATCATGGGCATATTTATTTTATCTTCCTCTCAAGATTATTTCCACTTGGGAGGAGTTATTTTATTGGTTTGAATCTACTTATGCACAGTCTAAGAGCCCAATCGAAAAATTACGGGAATATAATAACATTGCGTACAAAGACGATGAGACTATAAAGTCTTTCAAATTATGTTTCACCAAGTTATATAACCAAATTCCTGAACTTATTCGCCCTCAAAACCAAGCCGCTTTTATGAATTACTATAATGCTCTACCTTCCACCTACCGTCACAGGATTGAAGAAAAAGATATTGACAATCTTGGTTCCGCTATGCATACTTGTCTAGAGTATGAGAAACAACTTGAAAGAACAAGTCTTCCCAAGGAAGACTCAATTAAACAAACGAACATGTCCACCCTCTTACAACTTGTACAAGATATGAATAACCGAATGATAGAATATGACCAGAAAGGAAATGTCCCTTCACTTACCCCTGGGGCCTCATCTTCTTCTTCACCACCCTTTAGGAATACTAATGAAAACAACTTCTAGCCTAAGGCCAGCATGCCTCGTAGTTGGTGTAACTTTTGCGAGGAACACCATGAGGAAATTACTTGTGAGGTAAAGAAGAGTGTCAGAGATAAAATCTTTGGTAAAATGCCTGAAACTACCATTGTTTTTCTAGATTTCATAGAACCAGAGGATGTCATGATCATAAACACTAGGAATAAATCCTATGCTTCAAAGGGAAAATATGATCCCCTTCGTACTTCTTCTAGCCCGGGTTCATCTTCACCGGTTGCTATTGTACAAGTTACTAAAACTTCTAACAGTCAAGGAACTCCCTCCCCTATTCCCTCTTCCAAATACAACATTCTCAATCAATTAGCTAATATTAAGGTCGATGCTACTCTCCTGGACATGGTTGTCATCCCTGAGAAACAAAAGCATCTGAAAATTTTCATGGAAGGAAAAACGTCCATCGTAGCCAATCTCTCTGAAGAGGTAGATGAAGAGGACTCAACTGTAAATAAATCAGGTGCAAATAATTTTAGACACTCTGTAAAAAATCCTCCATTTTTCATTTCTATAAAGATTATGGACAAAATAGCCCATTGTTGTCTGATTGACGGTGGTTCGGGCCCAAGCGTAATGTCAAAACTTATTATGGAAGAGATAGTCTTGTCTTGTACAAATGAAAATGTTAGAATCATGTTCTCTTATAATAGTTTACAACAATCGACCATAGGTGAGATCAAGGATGTGACCTTGGTTTTGTGTGAACATCCTAAAATAAGGACAACCCTTAATATTCAGGTGATTGACATGCCCGTGAGTAATTATTCAATCATCTTAGGAAGAGACTGGAAATATTTGACAAGTGGATACCTCTCACTCAACGAGACACATTTATCTATTCCTCGGAATGGGAAGAACATCATAGTCCTAAGGGAGGGAATAATTTCACCTTATATAGAAAGCATTCCATAGCCTAACGTAAATTATATTGAAGAGGACCTAGGAGTGTACTCCATCTTTGTCGATGAGGAAAACACTACCTTGGAACAAATCAACCTAGAGGATGGGATGTGGCATATGCACTTTGATATTTCATGCTCCAATGAAATAAATGGATCTGGCATTATCTTATACTTTGTTGTAGGTAAAATTCACAAATTTTCCTATAGGTTAGAGTTTTCTTGCACAAACAATGTCACCAAATTTGAAGCATTACTGCTACACATTGAAAATTCCTATAATTTAGGTTGTGGTCACCTTACAATTTTTGGGGACTCTGAACTTGTTGTAAACCTTGTACGTAAGATATCTTCTCCTAGAAACAAGTTAATGAAATGCTACATAAAAAAATTGTGTGTTCTTATCTCGAAATTGCTATCATTTAAAATCACTCATGTTAAAAGGGAATTGAATTCAATGGTTGATAGGTTAGCTGTTTTTGCAACCTCTCCTACTCGGAAAATTCTTCCACAAAGAACTGATTGCACTTTTCAATCTCTGTATCATCCTCATATCCCTGACAATGTAGATTCATGGCAAGTCTTCCCTGGTGATGAGAGCATATGTTCTTTCATACAAAATGAACCTTACAAGCCCAAGGAGATTATATCCATGAAAGACAACAAAATTCTGAAGGGCTTGACTCCTCTATAAAGTTAATTTTCATCGAGTGATGTAGGCGACAAAGAAAAACATAAAGAAAAGGAGTTGAAAAGGAAAGTGAGTGAAACCATTTCCTTGAACATTGGGACACCCGATTGTCCAAAGAATGTTAAGATAGGTGCCCAATGTACTGATGAAGAAAAATTGAAGTTCATTGAGTTACTTCATGAATTTCAAGATGTTTTCTCTAAGTCTTATGAGGATCTTCATGGTTTTGATCCTTCTCTTATACAACATGCCATCCCTATAAAGGAGGGCATAAAACCATTTAGGAAAAAAAAAAGACCCATTAACCCCACACTCGAAGCAACTATTCGGAAGGAGTTGGAAAAACTCTTGAAGGATGGGATAATTTTCCTTGTTAAGTCTTCTGAGTGGATTTCCAATTTGGTTCTCATTCGGAAAAAAAATTGGTCAGATCCGATTGTGCGTTGATTTTTGCGCATTGAATAGAGCTACCATAAAAGACCATTTTTCTCTCCCTAATATGGAAATGATTTTGTAGAAAGTTACAGTGTCATAGATGATGTCCTTACTTGATGGTTTTTCTAGTTATAATCAGATCAAGGTAAAAAGGACAGATAAATATAAAACCACTTTTATTACATGTTGGAGCACATTTTCTTATGAACACGCACCTTTTGGCTTATCTAATGCAGGTGCCACTTTCCAAAGAGATATGCAGATAGATTTTGATGATCTGATTGGAAAAATTATTCAGATTTATCTTGATTACTTAACTGTGTATTCAAAGAACCGATCGGATCATTTTGGTCATCTTAGAAAGGTTCTCATGCGATGCAGGAAATTCAACATTTCTTTAAATCCTTCTAAGTCTATCTTCGACGTTACCAAGGGAAAGCTCCTTGGGAACATTGTCTATGATTCAGGAATAAGAATAGATCTAGAAAGGATTTTTGTTATCCTAAATCTTCCTACCCCTGCTTCCAAAAAGGAGGTTCAAGCCTTTATGGGTATTATCAACTTTGTTCGTAGGTTTGTTTTTGATTTTGTTGTAATGGTAAAAATCAATTCACAATGCTCTCAAGCAAGATCACTCATTTTCTT
>JASDQU010108299.1:199265-213369 GCA_032191745.1 Picea mariana
AAAGTTTGCCAAAACGTTTTAAGAGGCAAGTCTCATGAATCTGTCGAAACAAGTTTTGAGAAAGCACCAGAACACACTTTTCGTGAGCACCAAAAGAAGTGTCAGGGTCCATCAAAGCCAAGAATAACAAGTATACCAAAACAGACCCAAACAAGTATGCTGATAGAATTAGCCATGCAAAACTTGAATGTGGGTCGAGCTCAGGGAAATTTGAAGTGTTGCAATTTTCCTTCTCTGTCTTCTATTTGGTTTACAATTGTCTTCTATTTGGTTTACGATTTCATCATCTGCTGATAATGGGTAAGTTCCTAGGCCTGGATAAATAGAGAATCTGTAACTGAATCTAAAACAGTAAGTAGGTGACTTTCCAATTCGAAATTTGTAATTCTGTAACGCTGTCTGTGAATTTAGAACGTTTCTCGTGATTGTTGAATTGAAATCTGTTGTTAAATTCATGTATCTGATTGTAGTCAAATAATGGTTAATAACATTGGCAAGTGTCTTTTTATTATGCTAAAATTGTTGAATGCAGGAGATATGCCACCTAGAAGAACTCTCGGGCAGTATCGTATCAAGACTTCTAAAGGAAAGACTAAAGAAACAGAAGAGGGTTTCCAAAATAAACCACTGGATATTGAGGATCTTGTCGAGGAATATGTTCTGGTAATTCAATTGTCGGTATATGAGGTAACTCTAGTAGGTCCCATAGTCAAAGATATTGACAAGTATCGAGACTCAAGTAATATTGCCAGGATGGAATGAGCTTTTTGTGAAATTTAAGGAGGAGGATTTCTAGAGATGATACTCCATAGCAATCACATGGTTAGGGAAGTTGATGATAAGGTCTTCATGAACATAAGGAAATCCTATTTACATTCTATAGCCACCAAGGTACTTGTTTTCCCTTGTTTCCAAGCCATTGAATGGACATAGATCGCACCATTTTGACAAGAAGTGTGTTTGTAGATGCAAAGGGTGATTATATGATGCAGGAGCATCGAGAGCATCGTTACAGGTAAGACAAAAACTCAGGATGAGGATGCAGACAATGATGATGTAGGGGGAATAAAGGTACATGTATGCAGACATGCAACGGAAGAATGGTTGATGAACCATGTACAAGAAAAGGTTTCCCAGAGAAACGACATATATAGCGCCCAGAAACCCATGTACTCCAGTGAATGGTAATCTTTTCATATGGACTTTAACAAACACTCTCTATGTTTGCAGGGACATGAAGATGAAGAATATCGAAGACCAAGAATGAAGAAGACTGAAGATGAAAATGAGACCAAAGAAGACCGAATATGATGATGGCATAATAGGATCACAAGTATTCATTGCGGGGGGGTATGATGAAATAACTCCTACTTGTGGTCATGAATAATTAATAAATTAAATGATGGCTTTTTGATGAGGTAGACTAATTCTAGAAGTCCATGTGAGAGTGAGAGAAGTTAGGGATGGAGATTTGTTGAGAGATTCATGGAGATATTGTGGAGGAATTTGTGTGTATAGTTTGAACTAACCATATAATTATGTACTAGTTGTTATGGTCACCTTACATAATATAAGGGACCATTTGTACACTAAAAGGTAACCCAGGAATGGTTTATAATAAAATTTCCCCTTCAGGGGGTTTGGATGTAACATACCCCTAGTTAATTGTTAAGGGAATGGAGTATAGAAATTCCATCCCCTTCAAACATATCAAAACTTCCTTTGATGGCACCATATTCTTCTATTCATCAAGAGCTTTCCAATGCCTGTAATTTTTCTCAAAACGAAGCTTTGGATCGAAAGTTATGGCTTCTCAAAGTCCTCGGACTTTGCTAGCCAAAGGCCTCTCACTGCCATGTGTCTTCCACATGGCACCCTATCACATGGGCCCTTCTATGTGGCACTGACGTGATTCACTGATACACACAACATGCCTCGCGGTGCAGACATGACATCATCCATGTCATACCTCGGCCTATGCTTATCATACCTCTATCAACTCTTTCTATCGTTATCGGGATCCTCCCATTGGAGTGTTCCCACAACGATTTACCATGCACACTCTCACAGCAAATTCCAAAGGATCGGATGGTTCCACGGACTTGGTGATGGACAACTAGGATATTCTCTCAGAGCTCCTCTAATCCCAACGAATCAACGGTCACGATTATGTCTCAGGACTCCTTCGATCTTGATCGATCAACGGTCTCGATCTTCTTTTGGAACTCCTCTATCCGAGTGTATCTCTGGGATTCACTCTGAAAGGCACTCTGCAATGGACGGTCTAAATCTCCTCCCATGAGATCTAATGGCCAGGATTTGGGGCGAGTGCATATGGTTTCCTAGTTCCCTTCTCGTACGACCCTAGATCTAGGGCCACTCTTAGGGCATCACCTGTCACCCCCAAACCACACCAGATGTCGAGTTGGCAAAATACGTGGCACTCACATCGGTTATTGACCATCTACTCGCTCATCCTAAGGACCACAACACCTGGTATGACTAGCGATCAGCACATGGACCTCCACTTGGAATTGACATGGTGTACACATCGTCATGAACGCACTCGAATTATCCATTCTAGTGAGGACACTTGTCCTTCTCATGCCATGCTAGCCACCAGACTAGCTCCTCCGTCACTCTGACGTCATTTTCCTTTGTTAAAACTCACCAAGGAAACGCTAAGGCCTGTAGCAAATCAATGGATATCACTCATTGTGGCCTCCCTCCAATCAATGACCCATATTAAACCTCGGAGGACTCCCGTCGAGGTCAAGTCTTTCTGGCATCTGCGGCCACTCTGAACAACCTCCTTTGAAGGATGGTCAAGATTTATCTATCTCGTGGATCTAATGGTTCATATTCAACAACACATGTCCCAAGGTGTGATTCGACAAGGACTCCCCCTGGTCCTTCCTTCTAATCATAGGATGACATGTGTTACTTCTAGACACATTGGCAGTCCTCATCAACATGACACATCACGTTGAAGTCACCTCAAATATTAGACTCATTCAACGAGGCCCACAATTATCTATGATAGAAATTAATCATGGGTTATTCCCTGATGGACGACCCAGATCATCCCTCGCACTTCCCTATTCAAAATGCCTCCACTTCAGCATCAAGGGTTACTCCGACCAAGGGACTCCAATAACACTCCCCTTAGGGTCTACGGTTGAGATCTGATCATCCTATCAAATCCAATGACCATGATGGAACTGGGTCTGATATGCCCTTAGTCTCCGACCACATCCACTATGACAGATCTAACGGTTCAAAATCTCCCACATATATCTTTCAATGGATCAACGATCCTTGTTGATTTAGAGTACATCCTCTCCAAGCATCATGGCCTATTCTGATGGATCAACGGTCCTTGTTGATTCAAAGTACATCCTCTCTAGGCGTCATGGCCTACTTCAATGGAGGATCAAGATCTATTCATAATGTCGAATGAACGATTGTGATTCCTTTAAGCTTAAAACATTGAATTCCTCTAGGTTATCAGTCTGAAATCAGGACTTATTTAACTTTTAAGTGTTCTTCCTTCAATTAACAACCCAATATTGGAATCAGCCATTCCAAGGACTCTTCTAGACCCCTTCTTCTAGTTTACCAGACCATTTTGGAACACTCACCTTGCCCCGAAACCGTTAAGACATTCTTTCATCGCCTTTTAAGTGGGGGTTAGAGTTTTTGCACGATGTCCCCACTATGACAAAGGTTTCACAAGAGATGTAGGCTTCCCACATTACACGGAGACCTATCTTGAACCACAACTATGGTTACGATTTCATCCCTATTGAGATCAATTCCCGCTTCCGAATTTCCCTCCTCTTTCTATTTTCCCAACTTCTTTTTTCGTTTTCTTTTCCCTCTTCTATACCTACCCTCATTTCCCTTTTTATTTTCTCCCTTATTTTTTCCCTTTCTAGTTACTTTACTTAGTCTTTTTTTGAAAATGGTGGGATTGCCGACTCACGGGTTCTGACCTCCATCCATACTCCCATATCATGAGTTTGACCGACTACTGTATTATTCTATACTTAACCATTTCTGTAGTCGTGGGTTCATGGGTTCAAGCTTTCATATGCCAAGTTCCATGATATTCATTTTTCACCCAAAGATCCGTGATCTACATTATGACCATTGGACTTACCAAGCTCCTAAGTATCTCATCTCTCCTATATTGAGTCCAACCAACCACATTACAACACTTCGCCTATTTTCGACCTTTCGTAATCGTGGGTTGGCGGGTTCCCGGCTTCACAAAAATTCCCAAATCCTAATCGCTCTTGTCCATCCTCGCCATCCTCGCGCTTTTCCCAATACGCATTTAAGAATGGTTTAATGAGACTAACTCATCATGAAATTTTTGTAAAGATCGTCATTAAAAAGCGAAGGGCCCAAGGAGATTTCTCTTTAAACCGCATTAAAGCATGATTTGACGAAAATTATATTATTGTTATCTCTCTCAAGCGCTGATTGAAAATATTATCTGGATTAAAGGAACACTCTCGTCAACTTATGGCTGCAGCATCTCGACAACAGCTCTGTGGTGATACTTTGAATATCTTTGGGCATGAGGACCAGAAATTTCAATGGTCTAGAGCGTATTATTACTATTCATCTCCTTATGCTTAGAAGGAAGTGATCTGGACGTCCGGAATTGCTCGTGCAAGGTGTGTCCATGAGGTTTTCGAGTGTAAGGAACTGGTTGCATGGTGTGTTGAGAAATATATACCAATTCAACGGATTATTCAACTTCAAGACCATTCTCCCATCTCTCTTTCACCTCAAGTGTTCCATAAAATGTTGAAGCTTCATGAGCCAATACTTACTTTCAAAGGAGAAGATTGCAAGGATTTCCTGAAAAAGCGTGACAACGGCCTGGACCTATTTCCTGAGTTCTTGGAGAATCCTGCGACTATCCTTGAAGACATTACCAGGTTGTAGGTCGACTCGTTCAAAAACCCCTTTTGGCAAATTTCTTGGTTGTTCACCAGGCTGATAGGCCAAGAAAGTATCATCAGCATTTCCTGTATGATTCTTTATATCTTATATTTTACTGTCAAAGAGCAAGCTATTTTCAATTAGGGAAAATTGATTTCCATTGAAATCTCTTCCCAATTATCATAGTACAAAAAAGACAAGAAATTATTTATGGCTTCTTATTTGATGTTTTTGATAGCATATTGATGTCAATTTCCTAAATTGTCTATATGTAAGACGGTGAACTGTGAACTTGACTCAGTTACCCTCTGGTACCAAGCATTGTGGAGACACAAAGATTCTTTGCATTTCTAGGAAGTTTTCAATGATTTTTTCTCGGTTTTTAAAGGATTATTGTTTGGAAAATATACCCCCAGAATATCTGAACAAGCAAGTAAATTTTTCGATAAAAGGGAACGTTGGAGAAAATGGAAAATTACAATGCTATCAAGATTTTCGGTTCTAAGGAAAATCCCTCCTTTCTTCCATGCCATGTATCTGATAAAATGCTTATTACGGAAGTCACAAGGTAGTATAATTTCTGGCTTCACTTTTTTCATGAGAAATGAAAAAGGCAATTCATACCCTTGCCTTGGAAAATTGGGGATTTTATTTTCAGGAATATAAACAAAATCGATGAATTTGCAAACCACTTCCACAATCTGAATCTGAAGTATGTTGAAAAGATAAAAGGGTTCGACCCTAACGTGATTTTCATGGAACATATGCTGGGAGTAGGATTCTACAATTCATTTATCCATATTGTTTTGAGTGAAGAAGAAGATAATAACTTAGGCGCTCCTACTCATAATGTTGGTGACTTGGAAACGATACTCAGTACCAATGAGTTTTACAAGAAGAAATGAAAGGGTCCAAACGAGACGAGTGCCCAGTCCCCAACTATTACTCCTAAAACTACAACAACTCAAAGAAATGATCCAACAACCCACCCATATAGAAAACTGACTAACAATATTTCAAGTGGCGGAGGAGAAAAGAATCCCCCTCCGGGAAAAATTGAGATCTCACACAAGCTTCCTCCGAGAAAAAAGAGGAAAAACGCCGTGCAAGACGAAGAAGACCAACACATAGAGAGTGACATCAATATATTCTCCCTTGAATGCATGGATCTCGAGGCAAATATCGAGAAAAAATTCCCCCCACTGGATTATCTAGGGAACACGACCCACCAGAATCCATCATTGGAAATTATTGAGAATGAAACCTTCAATGAGGAAGAGGCATTTGATTTTCAGAGCGTTGTCTTTGAAAGGGAATCCAAGAAATTAATTATTGAGAAAAGTGATGTGAAGAATAAGAAAGGAAAATCCTGTTCATAGGTTGACCTAAGAGATATGCGGCCTTCCCATATTTCTAGAATTCATAGAGCAACCGATGATGCATTGGATGACTCCATTGGTGGTCTTGAAGTGGAAAACACGAAGTTAAAAGAAAGGATCATGGAACTGGAAGATGCCTTAATGCCTCTTCCACTTATTTCCAGTCCTTTGACAATCATTGGACCCACCACACCCATTGATAAATTAAAAGGATCCTCAAGCTTACTTACATCATCTAGGAGCTATGTGGAAAGAAATATTAAGAAAAGAATGGCATTGATCACAGAGGCTTGGGAAACTTCGAAAAAAAATTGCTTCTTTTGGATCGACGGTGCATACCTTCCATGAGTATTTCCAAGCCGACCTGAAAAATGAAGAAGGTTTTTACCTTGATGTTGTACTACCCTTTGGAAACAAAGTTTCCAACATGATAAAACTATGGAGAAGAAAAGAGGATATTCCCTCCCCAAGCCGGATAAAACAATTGAACGCGTGATGGAAAGAAAAGATAAAAAACTTGAGTAATATTGTTCAAGCATGCAGTCAAGCTATATCAAAAAGGGAATAATTATTCAAGAGGCTCATGAAGATAGACTTAATCGGGAGTAATAATGAAGTACAAGACCCCAAACTAATTCTCAACTCGATATTCCTCACAAAGCAATAGTTTGAATAAAAGATTGAGATTTTTGAAAGGTTGTCAGTTGAAACGTTCTATGGTATACTTGAATATGATGAGGATGACATAGACAACTGGATAGTGGACTTATTGACTCTTTAATCCAATAATAACCTCACGAGGATACAAATCCCCCTGTGTTTTTATAGAAGTGGTACTCCTCTGTTATCATTTTCGTGGGATGCTATTTTTTCAAAATGTGGGACTTTATAGAAGTTTGTCGTGCTAATCAAAGAAAAAGTAAAGATGAAAAAATGAAAAATGTTTTTATTTTATTTTAAAGAAAGTTCCTGAGAAGGGACCAAGAATCACACACATTTAAAGTAAATAAGCAAAATTTTCTCACGTCCATCATAGTTTGGCTAAAGATTTTTGATCACATAAAAATAAAAGGAAATGATCTGCATGCATAAGAGAACTTTGAAAGAGTGATACATGGGCAACTCAAATAAATATAATGATAGATCAACCTCAAATACTTTATATTAAGAAAACTAGGTTACAAAGTACAGTCAAGATTGTTCCCAAAATAGTTCTCTTAAAACTTCTAAAAATATATAGTTTATTACATGTTCTTTGAAATTTAAATATGTTTGTCATAAAGACTGGGATTGGGGATCCTGCAGACCATAAAGAAAATATATATAAGAATGAAATTTTCAGAAGGAAGAAAGTGGGCGGCAGAATATAGCAAGACCTAGTAAGAAGAATAAAGAAATTATCAGTCTTCGGTTAAACCTTTCTATTTAAAGAGGTGGACTAACTGGATGAAGGACTCGATAAACAAACAAGGATGTGATCAATATAAAATTACCATGATGGTATATCTCTCCTGTCACTTGCTTGATGATGTCCTTTTATTGCTTTCATCAATGGTTACAGGAACCATCTCAACTACCTTTTTCCCTTCATCGGTCAGTTTGTCAATAGATTTTTTAAACCACTCTTCAATGTAGCTTCTCATTGGTGCCACATTGATTTCATGTCATATTTTTATATTGAATAGCTCTCCCTCCAAGTCCCTTAGATTAATGGAAATATTATGCAAATCTTCTTCAATATCTTGAATTTTTACTGAATAATCCACTAGCCAGTTGTCTACGCCAACTTCATTATACTCAATAATGCCATATAACTTTTCAAATGATAACCCTGTAAATATATCAACTTGTTCGTAAAAGGCTTGCTTGGTTAGGAACAAGGAATTGAGGATCAATTTGGAGTCTTGGACCTCATTGGTGCTTCTGGCTAGGTGTAACACCCTGTTTCCCCCAGTATGTAAAAATAACTATATTGGCCAAGAACTATGGCAGACTCAAAGATGTGAATGTTTGATTTGACAGACCTTTGTATAAAAGGTTGATGAATGAAAATTATATCATGAATATGTGTCGCATGATTGTTGGGAGGGGGATGTGCTGAAAGGGACCGCGATGGCTGATGAGAGGTGGTGGAAGGGGTCGGGAATGGCTGCGTTAACTTCCACCAAATTGAAATTGTATTGGTTTGTACATGCTCGGAAACCAAAGCACACTCTCAGACCCCTGAATGAATTACCCGCCTGGATGGTAGGTGGGTAGGCTCCTCAAGAGTAAATGAGGGGATGGGAGCGAACTGCCCATCCGTAGAAGCTCTCAAACCTGACCATCGAATAGGGAAATTCATGCCACACGCAACCTCGTGGGAAAAAGGAAAGGAAAGAAGTGTGGAAGGGGGGAGGCGAAGGGAAAGGAAAGAGAAGAGCATGTGTGATGGAATCTTGGAAGGAGAACCAGAAGCACTCTGGAAAATACACTGATTCATGAGCAGAGGAGAAGGAGAGTAACCTTCATCCTTGACTTTCGACGAGCGGGAAGTAGGAGATCGAGTCTCAAAGCATCGTGGTCTAGCTCGGGGGTGGCTAGTGGTAAATCCGATTGGAATCACTAAGCCTATGGTTGGGTGGAAATGAGCACCCCTATTAGCAGTCACATCACACTTAGTGTTTTTATTATAAGTGTTTATATCTCGTGTCTTGAATTGAATATAATGGATGCATGATTATGTTTGTACACTCATAAATGATTTATGTATATCATTGTTTGCCAGGTGTTTTGACCAGAAATAATGGATGCATGCTCATACATATATGACCATAATCAGTTTATGTAGAGAATGAATAAGTTCAGATTATGAGCCCGTTCCCTTGAGATTTGTCCCATGTATTTGAGTCACACTATGCCCTGGTTTGATTTCTCGAAGGCACCTCCTCCCGGGAAGTCCCCTCACCTTCCAGAGCCGAAGTGAGCTCCTTTAAAGGACTACCATTTCAAAAACCATACGAGCTTACCTCACCCCTGTCATAGAGTTCATAGCTCGGTAAATTAAGAAGGCCTTCTAGTCAGGTCACCTAGCCTGGGGATATTTACCCAAGAACCTGTTGAAGGATTTTGTAGTCCAAGTTTGGACGCCTTGTACCCGAGAGAATGGTTTCCTCAGGTTTCGGCGTTTGGGAGTTTTGGCTCCCGGGAACTCAAGTGCAAGACCTCTTGTCTGCGCACATCACGAAATCCTGACTTGCGAAACCCCGAAATGAACTTAGTGTATATATATGGGCTTCGGAGTTTCGGCTCCCAGGAAACCCAGGTGCGATACCTCTTGTCTTCGCATATCGCAAA
Organism: Picea mariana; assembly: GCA_032191745.1. NCBI lineage: Eukaryota > Viridiplantae > Streptophyta > Pinopsida > Pinales > Pinaceae > Picea > Picea mariana. The sequence continues at coordinate 208,937 of JASDQU010108299.1, forward strand.
ATCTCGACTTGCGAAACCCTGAAATGAGCTTAGTGTATATATGGAATTCGGAGTTTCGGCTCCCAAGAAACCCAAGTGTGAGACCTCTTGTCTGCACACATCATGAAATCCCAACTTGCGAAACCCCAAAATGATCTTAGTATATATATGGGCTTTCGAGTTTCATCTCCCGGGAAGTCAAGTGCGAGACCTCCTGTCTTCACATATCGCGAAATCCCTATTTGCGAAACCTCGAAATGAGTTGAGCAGAGTGGATAGATTTCAGAGTTTCAGCTCCTGAGAATTCAAGTGCGAGACCTCATGTCTTCACATATCGTGAAATCTTGATTTGCGAAACCCTGAAATGAGCTGAGCAAAGTGGATAGATTTCATAGTTTCAGCTCCCGAGAATTCAAGTGCGAGACCTCCTATCTTCACATATCGCAAAATCCTGACTTGCGAAACCCTGAAATGAACTTAGCTTTATATATATATATATAGGCTTCAGAGTTTCGGATCCTGGGAACTCAAGTGCAAGACCTCATGTCTTCGCATATCGCGAAATCTCGACTTGCAAAACCCTGAAATGAACTTAGCATTATATATATATATAGGCTTCGGAGTTTCGGCTCCTGGGAACTCAAGTGCGAGACCTCCTGTCTTTACATATCACAAAATCCCGACTTGCGAAACCCCGAAAGGTAGAGAGCTAGGATTTAGTCTGAGCCATTAATCAATTTGACGATCGATTAGACCCTTTTTCGGGTTTCATCATTTCGAAAGACAGAGAACAATGGAACGCGTGCATCGCAATTCTCCAAATCGTGAAAGCCGAAAGTGCCTTTCTGGTAAGGCCAGTGGTCATAGCCAATGATCACATGGGGAAGGGTAAGGGAAGGTAGGGTCTTCACTAGGCCCCATAGAAATTCAAGGATTTTGTTCCTTGATGAAGAAGGAAGAAAAGAAAAAGGGTGAAAAATCTTAGTTACCATAGTGGGTGTGTGACACTAGTTCTACTCAGTCAGCCTATTGAATAGTTATGCCTTCTTCAATACAACTTGGTCACATGCTTGGACAATGATATTCAAGTTCTTAATCGTTTCCTTCCAGTATGCGTTCAATTTTTGTATCCGGTTCGGAGAAGGGAGAACCTCCTCTCTTCTTCTCAACTCTATCATATTGGTAACTTTAAAACTGAAGGGTACAATCACGTCAAGGTAAAGACCTTCTTCATTTTTCAAATATGCCTGTAAATATTCATGGAAGGCATGTGCCCTCATTCCAAAAGAAACCATGTTCTTTGACATCTCCCAAGCCTCTGTAATGAGTTCCATTATTTTCTTAATGTTCTTCTCCACATAGCCCATGGCTGATGTGAGTAGGCTTGAGGATCCTTTCAATTTAGCTATAGGTGTGGTAGGCCCAATCATTGCTAAAGGACTAGCAAGTATTGGAAGAGGCATGAAAGCTTCTTCCACTTATTTGATTCTTTCCTTTAACTTGGTGTTCTCTGCTTCAAGGCCTCCAATAGAATCTTCTAGAGCATCTCTAGTTGCTCGGTGAATTCAGGAAATTTGGGAAGGCCACATGTTTTGTAGGTTAACCTCTAAACGAGATTTCCCCTTTTTATTCTTTACATCTCTTTTCTCAATGATTAAACTTTTGGACTTGTTGTCAAAAGCAACACTCTGAAATACAAAAGACTCTTCTTCATTGAAGGTCTCGCTCTCAATTATTTCCATCAGAGTATTTTGGTGAGTCGTGTCCCCTGGATGATCAGCGTTGGGGAACACTTTTTCAATATTAGTCTAGATTTCCATATCTTCAAGGGAGAAGTTGTGGATGTCACTTTCGACTCGAGGTTCTTCCTCTTCTTGCACAGGGTTTTTTCTTTTCTTCCTCAAGGGAATTTTATGGGAGCTTTCAATTTTTCTCGAAGGAGGGTTCTTATCTCCTCCTCCGCTTCAAGAAATGTGGGTCACTTTCTTAATTGGGTGGGCCGTTGGAGCACTGCTCCGAGATGTTGTACTTTTTGGAGTGATAGTTGGGGATTGGGAACTCTCCTCGTTGGGACCTTTTCATTTATGTTTTTACAACTCATTGGTGTTGAGTATTGTTTCCAGGTCGCCAGTGTCATGAGAAGGAGTTCTTGAGTCATTATCTCTATCTTCATTCAGAACAGTATTAATAAAGAATTGTTGAAGCCAATTTCCAGTAGATGTTCTACAAAAATTCATCTAGGGTCAAACCCTTTTATCATTTCATCATATCTTAGGTTTAGGTTGTGGAAGTGGCTTGCAAATTCATCAATCTTGCTCATATTTCTGAATATGAAGTCCCCAACTTTCCAAGGCAGAGGTATGATTTTTTTTTTCTTTTCATGGAAAAAATGCAACCCGTAGTTGTACTGCCTTGCTACTTCAGTAACAAACATTTTGTCAAATATGTGGCATGGAAGGAAGGAAGGATTTTCCTTGGAACTGAAAATCCTTATGACATTGTAATTCTCCATTTGTTCTAGTGTCCCCTTCATATCCAAGAACTTACTCGCCTGGTCAGACATCCGGGGGGTTTCATTTATAAATAGAAAACCTTTAAAAACAAAGACAAAGTCATTAAAAACTTCATAAAAATATTGGGAGGCTTTGTGCCTCCATAATGTTTGATACAAGAAGGTCACCGGGTCGAATTCACGGTTTACCTCATTACACACAGATAATCTTGGAAACTAACAACAATGTGCTATCATGAAAACCAAATAAGAGGACATAAAAAATTTATTCTCCTTTTTTTATTGTGACAATTGGTAAGAGATTTCAATGGAAATCAACTTGCCCCAATCGAAGATGGCATGTTCCTTGACCATAAAGTATAAAATGTAAAGAATCATGCGGGAAATGTTGGTTGTAGTTTCTTGTCCTGTTACCCTCGTGAACAACCAGGCAATTTCCCAAAAGGGATTTTTAAATGAGCCAACCTGTAATCTCATGATGTCCTTGGGGACGGTCGTTGGGTTCTCCAAGAACTCAAGTAAAAGGTCCAATCCATTATCATGCTTATTTAATAATTCTCTGCAATCTTCACCCTTGAAGGTAAGCGTTGGCTCGGGAAGTCTCAACATCTTATGAAATACCTAAGGTGACAGAGAGATGGGGGAATGGTCCCACAATTGAATGATCTGTTGGCTTGGAATATATCTCTTGGCACACCAAGCAACCAACTCCTTACAGTCAAAAACCTCTGGGACGCAGCTTGCACGAGTGATTCCAAATGTCCTAATTACTTCCTTTTGGGAAGAAGGGGATGAGTAGTAAGAATATGCTCTGGACCACTAAAAGTTCTAGTCCTCATGCTCGAAAATGTTCAATGTATCTCCACATAATTGTTGTCAAGCTATCGTTTCCATAAGTTGACGGGAGTGGTCTTTCGATCCAAATAATCTTGGAAATGAGCGCTTGAGAGTTATAATATAATCTTCTGCAAATCATGCTTTAATGTGGTTTAATGAGGAAGTTCATTGATCCCTTTTCCTATTAATGACAATCCTTACAGGACCTACATAATGAGTTATTATAATTTAAACCATACTAAATGTGTATTGGGAAAAGTGTGAAGGTGGATGGATGGGAGCAAAATAGAATTTGAGATTTTTGTGAACCTGGAACTACAGAAGGTCAAAAAATGACTAAGTGTTGTAACACGGTTGGTTGGACTTAACAATGGTCAAAATGTAGATTGTGGATCTCTTGGATGAAAAATGTATATCATGGAACATGGGATATGAAAGCTTGACCCTGCCAACCCGAGAACCTGCAATTGTAAAAATGGCTAAGTATGGGATATTGTGGCAGTCGGTCAGACTTGTGATGTGAGGGTGTGGATTGAAGGTGAGGATTCATGAGTCTGCCAACCTGGGAACTCGTTGTTCTAAAAAAAGTGACTAAATATAGAACTAGAAAGGGAGAATAAAAGGGAAAAAGGAAATGGGGAAAATGATTAAGTATAGAAGAGGGAAAATAAAGGGAGAAAAGAATTTGGGAAAATAGAAAAGGGGAGGGAAATTTCAAAAACTGGAATTGATCTCAACAAGACTACTCTGTGAAAAATAAGGAAATTGAAGAAGCATTACATGGAATTTCCCTTGATCTGAGAGACTTGGAGGGTGATTTGTACAACATCAAAATCCGACATGAAATCAACGTGGCACCAATGAAAAGTTATATTGAAGAATGGTTTAAGAAAGTGATCGAAAAATTGACCACCAAGGGGCAAGAAATATTTGAGATGGTTCATGTAACCATTAATGAAGACAATAAAAGGACGCCAACAATAAAGTTAGACACGAGAGACCATCATAGTAAGTTTACATTGATCACATCTTTCTTTCTTTATCAAGTCCTTCATCCATTTATTTTGCTTCTTTGAATAGAAAGGTTTAACTGAATACTGATAAC
>JASDQU010108299.1:220294-233849 GCA_032191745.1 Picea mariana
CCCAGACGATATACAAAGCAAAACATATTTTCAAGTAGAAAGAGCATTCCGACCTTCTGTGCCCGATAACATGGAATATTTGCAAGTGTTTGAGAATGATGAACAACTAGAAAAGTTTTTGTTGAACGATGATGATGATAAAGACGATCACATGTCTATTGTCCCTAAATATTCTATACAATCTGAGTCTCTTTTCACGAAATATGATCATGCTAAGAATCTCCTGGAATAAGTTTCAATTTGAAAAGTGAAGGAAACAAGAAAGGTCAATATTGGAATTGAGAGTTCCCTAAAATATATTGACTTGGGAGTTGACTGTACCATTGAAGAAATTGATCAATATGTTGCATTGTTTAAAGAATACATTGGTGTGTTCGCATGGACCTATGATGATTTGAAAGCTTATGATAAAATGATATTCCAACACATCATTCCTTTGAGGGAAGAAGCAAAGCCTATAAAGCAAAAAATAAGGATGATGAACCCCAAACTAAAACCTCTGGTAAAGATTGAATTGGAGAAATTAAAGAAGGTAGGAATAATTTATCCCATTAGACATTTCGACTGGCTTTCAAATCCTATGATTGTAAGAAAAAAGATCGGAGAAATATGGATGTGTGTTCATTTCAAAGATATTAACAAAGCAAGCATAAAGGATAACTTTCATTTACCTAATATGGAGTTCCTTCTCCAACAAGTCACTAGATCAGCCTGCATATCCATGTTGGATGGTTTTTCTGGATATAACCAAGTCTTGGTGGCTGAGGAAGACAGGGTAAAGACAACATTCATAACACCTTGGGAGACATATGACTATGCTAGAATGCCCTTTGGTTTGAAGAATGTTGGAGCCACATTCCAGAGGTCCATGGATCATGAATTTAGTGGGTTGATAGGGAAATTTATGGCAGACTATCAAGATGACTTAACAATGCATTAAAAAACAAGGGGTGATCATATCCATCATTTGAGAAAAGTTTTTGACAGATGTAGATTATATGGTGTCTCTCTAAATCCAAAGAAATGCTTATTCGATGTAACTCAAGGAAAACTATTGGGTCATATTGTGTGCAAGGAAGGGATTTATATAGATCCAAAAAGAGTTTAAGAAATAAATGAACTCAACCCTTTGGCATCCAAGAAAGGAGTTCAATTGTTTTTCAGCAAGATCAATTTTGTGTGAAGGTTTGTTCCCGACTATGCAAGTATTGTAAAGCCGATCAATTTATTGTTGAAAAAGGAGTAGAGGTTTGAATGGACAACGGATACCCAAGAAGATTTCAATAATATCAAAAGAGAAATTATCGCTGCTCCAGTCCTCATCACTCCATATTTTCAAAGGGATTTCATCATCTATTCATTCACCACAAAAACAGTTGTTGCATCTGTTCTTACTCAAAGGAATACCAAGAGTGAAGAACTCCCAATCAGTTTCATGAGAAAAACCCTCCATGATTATGAATTGAGATACATAGAATTGGAAAAGAAATCCTTGGTTCCTGTAAAATTGGTGGCACACTTCCGAATGTACATACCAAATTCTCATGTCATTGCTTATGTTCCATCATTTCCAGTCAAGATGCTTCTGAATCAAAAAATGAGAGAAGGGAAATGGGCTAACTGGCTGGAAAAGATACAAGAATATGACATTGAAATTAAAACTTTAAAGGATGTCAAAGGACAATGTTTATGCAAGCTCATCGCGAATAATGATTATGTGGATGGAATGATTTCAATTTCAATAGGATAACCATTGGATGATTCTAAATGATACAAATACATTGCATTCTATTTGAGGTCTTGGTAGTTTCCTGTCACCATGAACCCTAAGGAGAGAAGAAAATTGAATATGAAGGAAAATCAATATGTGTTGATCATTGATATACTATTCATGAGGAATTATGATAATATACTACTGAGATGCATTGATGAAAACCAAGCCCAATGACTAATGAGAGAATTTCATGAAGGAATATGTGGTGGACACTTTGCACCTACCGCCACCTCCCATAAGATAATAAGATTTGGGTTCTATTGGCCATCCATCTTTATAGACTCATGTGACACAATAAGGAAGTGGGTATCATGCCAGTAGTTTTCATGGAAAATGAAGAGATATGTGATGTCGTTACAACCCATAATTGTAGAACAACCATTCTCTCAATGGAGACTTGATTTCGTCGGCCCAATAAATCCAAAGTCAATCAATGGACACATGTATATTCTGACCGCTATGGATTATTTTAGAAAGTGACCAGAGGAAGTGTCATTAAAAAGGGTTGATTCTGAAGAGTTAATCAAGTTTCTCAAATATAATATGTTGTCAAGATTCAGTGTCCCAGATAAATTTATCACTGATAATGGTTTGATTTTCACTTCTTAAAAGTTTACATAGTTCTGTGGAGAATATGGAATTATCATGGGTCAATCAGCAAATTATTATCCACAAGGAAATGGTCTTGCAGAATCCACAAATAAGACACTCGTTCAGATATTAAAGAAAACTATTGACAAGAACCAAAGGAATTAGCATATGAAGTTGACTGATGCATTATGGGAAAGCAGAACAACTCCAAAGGATAGCACTAGGATGTCCCCATATACATTGGTTTATGGGAAAGAAGTGAACATTCCAATTATATTATTTTTATCTCTCTCAAGTGCTCATTGCAAATATTATCTGGATTAAAGGAACACCCTCATCAACTTATGGCCACAGTAGCTCGAAAAAAGTTATGCGGTGATACTTTGAATATCTTTGGGCGTGAGGACCATAACTTTCAATGGTAACTAGAGCGTATTGTTACTATTAATCCCCTTATGCTCAGAAGGAAGTGATCTAAGAACTGGTGTAGGTTGTGTCCTAAGGTTTTCGAGTGCAAGGAACTGGTTGCATCGTGTGTTGAGAAATATATACCAAGTCAATGATTATTCAACTTCAATACCATTCTCCCATCTCTCTTTCACCTCAAGTGTTTTGTAAAATATGGAAGCTCCCTAACCCAACACTTACTTTCAAAGGAGAAGATTGCAGGGATTTTCTGAAAAAGCATGACAACGGTCTGGACCTATTCCCTGAGTTCTTGGAGAATCATGCGGTTATCCCTGAAGACATTACCAGGTTGCAGGTCGATGCATTCAAAAACCCATTTCAGAAAATTGCTTAGTTGTTCACCAAGGTGACAGGCCAAGAAAGTACCGTCGGCATTTCTTGTATGATTCTTTATATCTTATATTTTATTGTCAAAGAGAAAGCTATTTTCGATTGGGGAAAACGGATTTCCATTGAAATCTCTTCCCAATTGTCCCAGTACAAAAAAGACAAGAAATTATTTATGGCTTCTTATTTGGTGTTTGCGATAGCATATTGCTGTTAGTTTCCTAAATTTTCTATCTGTAAGAGGGTGAACTTTGAACTTGACTCAGTTACCTTCCGATACCAAGCGTTGTGGAGACACAAAGATTCTTTGCATTTCTATGAAGTTTTCAATGATTTTGTCTCGGTTTTTAAAGGATTGTTGTTTGGAAAAGATACCCCCAGAATATCCGACTAGGCAAGTAAATTTCTGGATAAAAAGGGGACATTGGAGCAAATGGAAAATCACATTGTTATCGGGATTTTCGGTTCTAAGGAAAATCCCTCCTTTCTTCCATGCCATGTATCTGATAAAATGTTTATTACGAAAGTCGCAAGGCAATATAATTTCCGGTTGCACTTTTTTCATGAGAAAGGAAAAATGAAATGCATACCCTTGCCTTGGAAAATTAGGGATTTTATTTTCAGGAATATAAACAAAATCAATGAATTTACAAACCACTTCCACAATCTGAATCTGAAATATGTTGAAAAGATAAAAGGGTTCGACCCTAACGAGATTTTCATGGAACATATGCTGGCAGTAGGATTCGACAATTCATTTATCCATACTATTCTAAGTGAATAAGAAGATAATAACTTAGGCGCTCCTACTCACAATGTTGGTGACTTGGAAATAGTACTTGGTACCAATGAGTTTTACCAACAGAAAGGAAAGTGTCCCAGTGAGAAGAGTACCCAGTCCCCAACTGTTTCTCCTAAAAATACAACATCTTGGAGAAATGCTCCATTGGCCCACCCATCTATAAAAGTGACCAACAATAGTTCAGGCAATGGAGGAGAAAAGAATCCCCCTCCAGGAAAAATTGAGAGATCGCAGAATATTCCTCTGAGAAAAAAGAGGAAAAACGTTGGGCAAGAGGAAGACAACCAACACATAGAGAGTGACATCAATAGATTCTCCCTTGAATACATGGATCTCGAGGTGGACATCAAGAAAAAATTTCCCTCACTGGATCATCTAGGGAACACGACCCACCAGAATCTATCATTGGAAATTATTGAGAATGAAACCTTCAATGAGAAAGATTCATTTGCTTTTCAGACCATTGTCTTTGACAGGGAATCCAAGAAATTAATTATTTAGAAAAGTGATGTGAAGAATAAGAAAGGAAAATCTCATTTAGATGTTGACCTAAGAGATAGGAAACCTTCCCATATTTCTATAATTCATAGAGAAACTGATGATGCATTGGATGAATCATTGGTGTTCTTGAAGAGGAAAACACGAAGTTAAAAGAAAGGATCAAGGAAATGGAGTACACCTTAATGCCTCTTCCACTTCTTTCCAGTCCTTTGACAATCGTTGGACCCACCACAGCCACTGCTAAATTAAATGGATCATCAAGCTTACTTACATCAGCTACGAGCTATGTGGAAACAAATATTAAGAAAAGAATGTCATCGATCACAAAGGCTTGAGAAACTTTGAAAAACATTGCTTCTTTTGGATCGGGGGTGCATGCCTTCCACGAGTATTTGCAAGCCGACCTGAAAAATGAAGAAGGTTTTTACCTTGATGTTGTACTACCCTTTGGAAACAAATTTTCCAACATGATAGAACTAAGGAGAAGAAATGAGGATCTGCCCTCCCCAAGCCGGATAAAACAATTGAATGTGTGTTGGAAAGAAAAGATAAAAAAAATTGAGTAATATTGTTCAATCATGTAGCCAAGCTATATCAAAGAGGGAACAATTATTCAAGAGGCTCACAAAGATAGACTTATCTGGGAGTACTAACGAAGTACAAGACCTCAAACTAATTCTCAACTCGATATTCCTCACAAAGCAATAGTTTGAAGAACAAGTTGATATTTTTAACGGGTTTTTAGTTGAAAAGTTCTATGGTATACTTGAATATGATGAGGACAACATAGACAAATGGCTAGTGGACTATTCCATGAAAAATCAAGACATTGAAGAAGCATTACATGGCATTTCCCTTGATCTGAGAGACTTGGAGGGTGAGTTGTTCAACATCAAAATCCGACATGAAATCAACGTGGCACCAATGAAAAGTTATATTGAAGAATGGTTTAAGAAAGCGATCGACAAATTGACCACCGAGGGGAAATAAACAATTGAGATAGTTCGTGTAACCATTAATGAAGAAAATAAAAGGATTCCAACAAGCAAGTGAAGACACAAGAAACCATCATAGTAATTTTACACAGATCACATCTTTCTTTCTTTATCAAGTCCTTCATCTCGTTATTCTGCTTATTTGAATAGATAGGTTTAAAAAAAGAGTGATAATGTTTGTTTTCTTCTTACCAGGTATTTTTGTTCTTTTACCTCCCACCATCTTCCTAATACAAGCTTCATTCTTGTGTATATTTTCTTTATGGTCCACGGGAGCCCAAATCCTAGTCTTTAAGACAAACACATTTTAAATTTCGAATAATATGTAACAAACTATATATTTTTTAGAAATGTCAAGAGAGCTACTTCAGGAACAATCTCGACCGTACTTTGTAACCCTGAGTTTAGAATATAAAGTATTTGAGATTGATCTATCATTATCTTTTTTTGAGCTTCCCATGTGTCATCTCTGTTAAATTTTTCTTATGCATGCAGACCATCTTCTTTTTATTTTTATGTGATCAGAAATATTTATTTTTAAACTATGATGGATGTCAGAAAAATTTTCTTATTTGCTTTAAATATGTGAATGTTCTCGGTTCCTGGTCCTTTCTCAAGAACTTTCTTTAAAAAGAAAAGAAAACATTTTCCTTTTAACTTTTTTTTTGCAATATTATATTTCTTTGAATTACTACGATGGACTTATGTCAAGTCCCATATTCTGAGTATCTAGAATCCCAAGAAAATATTAAATCAAAGAGGAGTACCACCTCTATAAAAACACCAGGGGATTTACATCCTCGTGAGGTTTTCATTTTGGTCCTAGTGAATTCAAGCGTCAACAATACCTTCTAGGAGGAAGATCAAAGTACTTCTTCCTCTCAGACCTATCATGGGAATCTTAGCTAATATGTCTGGCTATATTTTCCTAGACATCAGGCCACAACAAAATCTCTACTGCATACACATGAGCCACAAATATAAAATTTCATCCATAAGAGGAAACCATTTTATAGTTCCTTAATAATTCAAGGTAAAAGGCAGGATTATCCTGCTCAAATACGCACTACACATACAATTCCATACAAATACATTTTCATACCAATATAATAACTTTCCAAAGGAACAATACACAAGCCATAAAACAAGCATACACCTACCATACCATCACAAGCATGAGACCTTTTCTTTCAATTAAGTTACACATGGTGAAAGATACTTATTTGTTACATATTATAGCCAACCAACTGATTGTGGGTGTTCATCTTTCCACCCAACCATAGGCTCTTTGTGCTCAGTCATTTCGGCAGCAGGACACCCATGTGCCCAACCATGATACCACCAGGGAGTCTCTCTYAGATTCTTAGGGAGAACTTCAGGTGTAGGTTACTCTCTTCATACCACTCATAGTCAATATTTTCTCGCATCCACCTATCCCAAGCCCTTAGGAGGTTTATCAAATGCTCTCTAGCATCAAGCTCGCAGCCTTCTCAGCTCAAGTTGTGATCTGATATTTCCAACTAGACCTATAACCAAATTTTCTTGAGAATCGTGTCTCCCAGCCCACACCTGGGCCTTTCCTACCCTTTCTTATTTTTCCTCTATTCAGAACTCCTCTATCATTATCCTTGCCTTTGTTTATCCCCTCTTCTAAAGGTTCTCGACTTGTACCCTCTTTTCTTTTGTCAGAAGGGAGCTCGTGGTTCAATCATGGGAACCCATGGTGACCTTTCATGTGTCCTTTAGTTGATAGTATAGGTCACTTCAAGTAGTCTCCCCATACTTCCATTCATTCAGGGTGGCCAGTTGCTTAACCACCATCCCTTCCTCATTAACCGATTTGACTTGAAATCAGAGTTAATGGAAATATCTTAATATTTCCAATTCAATTATTTCAGTAAGGAGGATTGGGCCATATTATCATGATGACCCCCCTCTAAAGGCTTCTTCATTCTTCCCTATAGTGGTATCATGGCTTGTAGATTCAAGGCTTCACCCCACAGTCAGTTGTTGGCATTTTCAATTAAGCAGTAATACATTTACAATATTTACATGTCATTGCATGGAAATCACTAATTATGATTAATTACAAGCTGAGGGAAACAAGGGTGTTACATTGGAGCACATATCTCCTATGTCCCCTTCCTTGCAAAAATGTAGTGTGTTTGTGTGTGTTTTATTTAGTTGCACCTCTAATTTCATCATTGTATAGGCTCTTTCCTAGTAGAGCACTTGGAAAAATTTTACAAGTTTCACATGCCCAAAGTTCAACTGGTTACTTCTTTTGTGCATGAATTTTATGATAAGAACGATGTTGGAAATATTTTAGCTAGCTCGTGGAAGGACGATAAGAAGTTTGTAACCAGGGCTAATGGTTGGTATACAATCATAAATTTGAGAGAACCTTGTATGTACTTAATAGCACTCATATGCAGATTATATGGAGAAAAATATTGTTCTAAGTTATAAAATGCATGGGTTCCTCTTGTTAGGATATTTATACACTTAGGAGTTAGTTAAGATCTACTTGGTGTAATGTGTCGTTAGGTAAAAGTGTGTTTTTTCGTGTGTTTCTTAAGTATGCATTAGTATGCATTTATAGTTAGGAAATCTGATGGTCACGATATGTTCCCGACATGGAGTGATCTGACAATTCATATTCTCCTCGATCTTAACGACTACATTGATCTATGGATTAACACATGATTGGTCCATGATCTATATTTAAATAGAATGGAGGGTCATTTGCCGATGATCGATTGTGAGAAACTCTCTTGTAAAATATCTTTGTAATACTTTTCTTTTGCATTAATAAATTGCTCTAAGTGGTCGTGTTGGCTGGGGTCGTAGATGTTTCCCCATAGGGGTCTTACCACGTCAAAATATCAACGCGTCAATCTTTGATATAGTTATGTGAGTGGTTACTGAAGGTGTTCGTCTTCTTTTGGAATACATGTGTTGTCGAACATGGTATCAAAGCCTGTTTGAAGACCTGCTCCCATTGTAGATCGAGATCGTGAAGCCGAGTTGTCTCATATCTTCTTTCTGCCATTTTCGCACATTTCTAGGATGCAAGGATTGTTCCATTGCATCTAGAATGCTTGTTTCAATCAAGAATGCTTTTCATTTCACTCGAAAAGGTTTCATTTTTCCCAATATACGACCATTTTAGTTAGATCTAAAGGTATAAAGCCCTTTTAAATTTTTTACAGAGTTTTATTTCGGTTTCATATTGTTTGTTTTCGGGTTGCTACTCTTTTAGATCTGTGTATGTTATTTTACCCACACCTTGTATGATCTCGAAAAATCAGAAACATATAGGAAAATGTGCATTTTCTAGGTAATTTAACCGAGATCTAACCCTTGTTGTCATTGAGGAGCGAATTTTTTTCTTTTGTGAAAATAGTTTTTTATGACCACACTCTCCAAGGTCGTCTTCAACAACAACAACAAAAAACAATCATCCTTTTAAACAATACAATATATTTTGCTAGCTCACATGGTTAAAAGTTGCCTTATTAAGTAAGAGGTCTTGAGTTCAAGTCTATTTTTTGTTACTTTTAAAAAATAAAATTATGCATCCATTGTAAAGTGTATTTCACTTCAAGTATAAAAGTGAATCAGTATAAGTAGCTTTAATATTTTATTTTAAAGTTATTTTTTTTTGCATGCAACTTACTTTTATAAAGTAACTTCATTGTAAAAGTGATCCCCACTTCTTTTTATAAAAGTGGGTCACTTCATAAAGCAACTTATTTGTAAAAGTGAGGTTATTTAGAGGGGTATCACCACATGGACCAACTTCTACTTGCCACGTGGATTTTTGGTTACCATTTATGTCGTTTTTTAAAAGGGCATAATTGTCACATCCGAAGTCCGTTTTCAGTGTCGTTTTTTTTAAACCACCTATTTTTTAGATATATTTCCATCTTGATCATTAGTTTCAGTTTTTAAATCCATATTATCTACATATTTAATATGGCTTCTTTCGATAATCTTTTTCTTACCAGCACCAACTACTTCTAATGGAAATCTCATATGGAGGATTTATTAAGAAGTAAAGGCCTATACCAGATTACCTTGGGAAAGGAAAAAGAACCCATTGATGATGAAAAGAAGGTCAAATGGGATAATAGGAATGACGAAGCATGTGGACTGATCAGAATGTCCATCTCTCCTAATTTAAGGTTCCACCTTCAAGAAATTGATGACCCTGATGAAGCTTCAAAAAATCTTGAATCTGTGTTTGGTAAACACAATATTATTCGAGCACATCAGTTAGAAAATCAAATATTGACTTTAAGTCTAAATGATTTTTCTTGTATTGAAGACTATCTATCTAAGTTTAAAACACTTCGAATTTTATGTGAAGAGTGTAACATAAAGTTGGAGAAAGAGTGTTGCATATATATCATTAGTTATAATCTAGTTAGTGCATATTATGTGTTTGTATCTACATTTTATACCATGAGAGACACTCTAGGGAAAGCTTATCAAAAAATCACTCTTGAGTCCTTTTGTTATGCTTTGATTAGAGAGCGAGATAATCTTGTACAACTGGGAGTGATCAGCACTGCAGGTGCCTCCAACAAAGCCTTAGTTGCCTAGCAGAAAGATAAACCCAAGAATCCCAAGAAGTAACATCCATGCCACAACAACAAGAAAAACAAGGGTCCCAAACCCACTTAGACAGCTTCAACTCCTAATGGTGACAAAGCAAAAAAATCTAAAAATATGAAGACTGATAGACATTGCAACTTTTGTGGGAAAGATGGTCATGATGATTCCAAATGTTTCAAGAAGATGGCAGCTTTAGAAGTAGAGATGAATAAGCACAACATCAATATTGATTCTACTTCTTCTTCTTCTCATGGACATGCACTTTCTTCTTCTGGTTTCTCTTTCAATGCAACTTCTACTTCATCTTCTTATGAGTGGCTTATTGATTCTGGAGCATATTATCATATGGATAAGGAGAAAGCCATATTTTATACTCTAAATGAATGTAACACCAAGAAAATATTTGTTGGTGATGATATATGTCTTAGTGTTGTAGGATCTAGAATAGTTCAAGTAGATAATGGTCATTTCAATGATGTATTATGTGTTCCAAGTCTTTCCTGTAACCTTCTATCAGTATATCAAATCACTAATTTAGGTGAAGGTAAAACCGTAGAGTTTTCACCTCACTAAGTTGTAATCAAGGATCTAAATGATCCTCAACATGTTCTTGCACCTGAAATTGTTGATGATAATACTAAATTGTACAAGTTTGACAACTTTGGGTCATCATATTTTCCATCAGTTTTTGTTGCTCATAGCGATGACTTGAGAAAACTTTGGCATGAGCAGTTTGGTCATCTAAACTATTTATCATTGCAACAACTATGTAATAAAAAAATGGTGTCTGGTCTTCCTCTTGTTTCATGCAAAGATGGTGTTTGTGTCGGTTGTGTTCTCAACAAACATCATTGAGACAATTTTGAAAAATGCGCCTCTTAGCATGCCTCAAGCCCTTTGTAGCTTATTCACAGTGACTTGTGTGGTCCACTTTCTTCTCCTTCTTTTTCTGGGTGCAAGTATTTCTTAACTTTAATTGATGCCTTTTCCAGACATACTTGGGTTTACTTCTTAAAACTTAAGAGATAAGTTTTTGAGAAGTTCTTGGCCTTCAAGGCCCTTGTGGAAAAACAATATGGACATCAAATTCAAAGGTTAAGAACATATAATGGAGACGAATATGTGAACAATAACTTTCCAAGTTACTACACTACACAGGACATTCAAATGCAACACGTTATTCCTTATACACCACAACAAAATGGTGTTGTTGAGAGAAACAACCACACAATACAAGAAATGGATAATGGTATGATCCAATATGAGGGACTAAGTCTAAAGTATTGGGTGGAATCCATCAAATGTGCAAATTACATAGTAAATCACACTCCCACAAAATATCTTAAAAATATAACACCAGAAGAAGATTGGACTAAAATTAAACCAGATGTAAATCACTTTCGTGTATTTGGTAGTATAGCATGGGCTCACATTCCTGATGAGAAAAGGAAATCATTGTAGCCTAAAAGTGAGAAGTGTATATTTGTTGGTTATTCTAAAGATGTCAAAGGTTACAGACTTCTTCAACCACATTGTAATGAAATTATTATTAGAAGAGATGTTATATTTGATGAAAATCTCTTGGCCTACGAGCCTAATTATATGATTGTGCCTTCTTCGTTCTACGAGCCATCTATGATGTTTGTGCCTTCTTCTATTCCTATTCTGGTTTCTTCTTTATATGATGACGAGGATGAAAATCCACCTCCGCCTACTCACCTTCCTCCAGATGAGTCCATTGAACCTGAACCAACACCACCACCACTGCTTCCTAGATGGGTCCATTCAACATGAGAAGCAGTGAGTGATCTTGTTTGTGATCCTTCAGATTATCACCAGACACATTCTTAGTTCTAGCGAGCCTCTTCTCTTTTGGCTCAATTTTTAGAGACTCGTGATCCAGAGACATTTGCAGAAGCTTCAAGTCATCCAGATTGGGATACAACAATTAATGAAGAGTATCGTTCTTTAATGGAAAACAATACTCGACATCTTGTACCTCTTCCAAAAATAATAAAACTTATCATATGTAAATGGGTCTACAAAACTAAGTATGCCTCACATGGAAGTGTTGAAAGGCACAAGGCTCGATTAGTTTCCAAATGATTTTCCCAAGTTGAAGGAATTGACTATAATGAAACATTTTCCTCAGTAGCCAAAATGGATTCCATCCACCTTGTTCTTTCCCTTGTTGCCTCACATAAATGGAAGGTACAACAAATAGATGTTAAATATTCCTTCTTGCATGGGTATTTGCAAGAATAAATCTACATGAAACAACCTCCTAGATATGTCCAGAATGACTCTAGCCTTGTTTTTCGCCTTTATAAATCTCTTTATGGTCTGAAGAAAGCTCCTCGAGCTTGGTATGCCAAAATGGACAACATTCTTATTGACACTGGATTTTCTAGATGCCATTATGATCCTAATTTCTATACCTATAAAGTAGGAATCCATCTCATCATCCTTTTCCTTTATGTGTATGACCTTATCCTTATTGGTAGTGACTCGAAACTTTTAAACCACGTGAAAACCAACCTTAAGAAGAAATTTGAAATGACAGACTTAGGATTTTTTCACTATTTCCTTGGCCTCCAAGTTTTTCAAACCAATGAAGGAATTTTTATTTCCCACTCTAAGTATTCTTGTGGCCTTGTTCGTCGCTTTCACATGGAATATTGTAAACCATCCCCTTCTCTCTTCCAAGATGGAGTCAAGCTTGTTGCCACCTATATTTCTCCCAAAGTTGATGTCACCTTGTACCGTAAGTTAGTTGGTATTCTCTTATACTTGAATCATACCCGT
This sequence comes from Picea mariana, assembly GCA_032191745.1. Classification (NCBI taxonomy): domain Eukaryota; kingdom Viridiplantae; phylum Streptophyta; class Pinopsida; order Pinales; family Pinaceae; genus Picea; species Picea mariana. Next base: position 233,178 of record JASDQU010108299.1, read on the forward strand.
CCTGATATTTCCTTTATTGTTGGTATTGTTGCCTGGTATATGCAAACACCCCATGATTAAAGCCATTGGAAAGAAACTAAAAGGATAATTCAGTATGTCTGGGGTATAGTTTAGTTCATGATACATTACAGTTCATGGGGAACTCCTTTATTGGTTGGTTTCACTAATTCATATTGGGTCGGCAACCCTGATGATCGGAAGTCTACTGCAAGTTATGTTTTCACCCTTGGTTCAAGACCTATCACTTGGGCATGTAACAAAAAATAGGATATTTCACTTTCTTTAGCAGAAGCAGAGCATCGAGCAATGGCAAATGCAATTGAGGAAGCCTTATGGCTTCAACAAATCCTTTCAGAGTTTGGATTCTAGAAACAACATCTGACCAGTCTTTGGTGTGACAATCAGAGTGTCATCAAGATCACCAAAGGCCCAGCTAAACATTAGCACAACAAACACATCGAGATACACATGCACTTCATCAGAAATCTCATTCATGATCAAGTTATTGAAGTGCTCTTTTTCCCTACAAAATATCAAGTTGCAGACATTTTCACAAAGTCTCTTACAGAAGTGAATTTTTCCAAACTTCGATCTATGTTAGGAGTTCAAGAAGTTTTCATTAAGGGGGGATAGGCTCTAATGCCTCCTTCCTTATCCTATTGTGTCACTATT